>WHPX01000736.1:0-56091 GCA_011057435.1 Actinia equina | reverse complement strand
TTTGGAAATAAAGAAGATGTTAGATTGAGTTATCCACAACCGTTCCCACACCCATAAACACAGTACAAACACTACACACACTTCCACACCACATAAACAAAACTTACCCATTACACACGCATACCAAACTTCCAACAGTTACAACACCAAGTAACCACCATACACAACACTACACAACTTATACACAAGTTACACACATTAACACATTTACACACACTTAAACACACATAACACACTAAAACACACGTTGACACACACTTTACACACACTTACACCACTTACATTCAGATTACCACAGTACCACATACACACTCTTACACTACATTACATTCGTTAACAAATTTACACACTTTTTAAACAAAAAACTTACGCCACACCAACACTCACTTACTAACTATTAACATTATTTTCACACACTTTCACACATTAAAAAACGTTACCACGCACTTACAACAATGTCAACACACACATGTTAACACAACATCTTTAGACACACTTACCAACACCATTGCACGCGATTTCACACACTTACAAAAACCTACCAACTTACACACATTACAAACTTACACCTTAAACCTAGTACACAACCTTAACACATCCAACACTTATACACATTTACACATCTTACAAATTTACATACAGTTACCACACATTACACCACTTTACACAAACTTACAACAAAATACACTCACTTACCACCTTATTAAAAACATATTTGCACCCACTTTACACACTACACACGGTTTACACGCACTTAACACATTGCTAACACAACATATTAACACACCAACATCTGTACACACCACTAACACACACTTAACACAATTACCCTTATTAACATATTACACAAAATAAACAAATCAAACCACTTCACCATGACATACACTTAAATTCAGATAAACTCCACTTAAATACCAAAGCTGTGAGTGAGGCAGGAGGAGGACAGCCGAAAAACCTGCGATGTACGAATATCAGAACTAGACGCAGAAATGGAGCCCGACGGGGATCTACCAATCAGCGCACTCAAGCACGATTGCCCAAAGATACAGGAGATGTTTCCAAGCGGAGAAGGAGTAAGAACATTACAGAGCAAGATAGAGGTCAAAGGAGGAATTCCAGTAACATGAGAAGAAACAAGACCGAGGAGTGAAGACGAAATTACGAGTGATAAAAGGGAAGATGGATCACCAGCACTTATAAGCGAGACATACTAGACCTAGGAATGCTTTTAGAATTGAACCAGACGGAATCCTAAAAGACACCCAACGGACCCTGAGAATCAAGACGTTAGTACACCTCGGACGACATCGAGAGACTCCAGACAGAGTTCAACGACGTATTCCAGGAATCGGCCGCTTCAAAGAGAAGGATACGGTGAGAGAGAATGCAGGTCAAGCTTGAGATGGACCCAGACGCGGACACCCATCGCACAGAAGAAACCGAGAAAACGTAACCCGACCAACTACAGAAAAACCCTGAAGAAAGGTGGACGATATTCGCGAAGTCACACCCGGCGAAGCAATAACTTGGTCTTCACCCCTTATTGTGCAGCTCAAACCAAAGTTTTCAGAGACCGAGAAGATGAGCTAGAGCCACACATGATAAGAGCCAGCATTGACACGCAGGATCGCCAACGAATCCATGAAAAGAAGCAGAGATGTACAAGCGCCAGAAAATCGATGAAAAGTAGCGACATTCAGTACACCATGGGTGAATTATGATCACGAAAACTGATTTTTTGGAGCCAAGTCCTCTCAAGATATTTTCGATGAAGCGATGTTTCAAAGTGTTTGGAGACATCCCGCACTGCTCTTCAACCACGATACGATATTCTGCTAATGGGAAAACGAAAAAGAGGAACATAAAGATATTCTGCAACGGTACTACAAGAGCAAGAGATCATGGAATCACGTTCCAACAGAGAGAAGTGCGAATTCGAAAAAGAGGAAATCGAATTCTTCGGTGACGTGTTTACCAAGAAACGACTGAGACCATCCCTGACAAAGTCAGAGCGATCAAAGATGTGCGGAGCACCCAAAAGCAAAGAAGAAGTGAAATGTTTCCTCGGGATGGCCGGATACGTAGACAACTTTATCAAAGACTACGCAAGCATCGCATCACCACTCCAACCGACTGACAAGAAGAGAAGTCAAGTTCCAGTGGGGGAACAAAGAACAGAAAGCATTCCAGACAGTACAAAACAGCTATCCGACCAAAAAGACAATGGCGTACTTCGACCCAGACAGACAAATTATCCTGAGAACAGATGCAAGTTTCAACGAGGGCTTATTTGCAGCTCTACTTCAGAAGACAGAAAGAGGTATGCAACCGGTACACTTCATAAGCCGCACAATGAACAGGACGCTGAAAGAAAATACAGACAGACAGAGGAAAGACGCAGTCGCCATCAAGTGGGCCAAAGATCGACTAAGAGTGTACTTACTGGGAGCGCCAAGGTTCACATCATCACTGCACATAAACCACTATTACCACTATTCAACAAAACAAAGACCAATATGCCTCCACGGATTGAGAGTGGGTTATGCAGATGCAAGATGTCGACTATGAAACTGATTTATGAACCCGGAAAGGACGAAGCCGACCCATTAACTACCTCTCCAGGCATCCATTACCCGAGACGACGGCACCGAGAAGATCATCAAATGGACTGTAGAAGCAGAGCATTCAATAGTTCTGGACAGAATAAAAGAAAGAGACACTGAAAGACAAGACATTGCAGAAACTATCTCAGAGGATAGCGAAGGGTGACTGGGAAAAGTTCCGAAGAGACGAGACACCCTAGAACCTTTCACACACATCAAGCAGGAACTATCAACAGCGGAAGGATTGATCTTTAGAGAAGAAAGAATTGTTCTACCAGAGAATCTTCAAAGAGACGTAGTGAAGATAGGACACAGTCTAGGACACCTTGGGAAGACAAAGACAAAGAGAATGTTAAGAGAGAAGTATTGGTTCCCGTATATGAATCACATGATAGACAACGCTATTGACCAATGTTACGAATGCCAGGTTGCAACGCAAGACAAACAAACAGAACCAATCAAGGCTTCAAGGTATTCCAGACAAGCCCTGGGACACTGGATCACTGGATTATGACGGACCCTATCCTGACGGACACTACAACCTAGTTCATTAACAAGAGAATTATATAGAGTATTATCAACTTCTTTCAGAACGGGACACCAAGGAGGATAGAAAGCGACAATGGACCACCATTCAACTCAAGAGATTTTGAAGACTTCGCAAGAAAAGAGAATTTCACATCACAGAGTCACACCGTTACACCCTAGAGCGAACGGAGAAGCCGAAAGGTTTATGCAAGTGCTGAATAAAACAGAGCACCTACAAGGCAAAGATAAACTAGAAAGTCAAAATCGATCCATGACATGCTCATCGCATACAGGTCAACTCCACATCCAGCAACAGCAGTATCACCCTACGAGGCGATGAGGGGGAGTAGCTGTAAGAACGAAGCTCGATTACACAACACCCAACAAACAGACATCAGAAGAAGACGACCAAATAAACAAGAACGACGCGAGATACAAGGAGAAGATGAAAGTGCAGAGAGAAAACAATGGAACAAAGGAAAATTGACTGCAACTCGAAGATTACGTGTTAATCAAACAAGAGAAGAAAAACAAATGGAGCACACCATATGAACCCATATTCTATACAATCTGCGATATTCAAGGATCCAAGATAACAGCAAGAACAACGTATGGACGCACAGTTTGTCGGGACGCAAGTTACTTCAAACTAATCAACACTGTCATCAACACAGCAGATGAAGCAGAAACGGTTAGACCAAGCCAGGAAGACCGAAGGCGACAACAGACACCAAGCAGGAAGACCCTAGAGAGAGGAATGCTGAGGGAAACAAAAAGTCATGAGGATTGGAAGAAATCATCGAACAACGAAAAGAAACAAGCGGAGCTGAAGGAGAAATCATCAAAGATGATTCAAGTTAAACAGGAGAAATCCGAAGAGCGAGTGAAAAGAGTAAAAACACAAGAGAAAGGAGAGAAAGCAAACCGACCAAGAAAGGAAAGACGAAGACCCAAGAAGTTTGAAGACTACTATATGTACCTTAGGGATAGAGAACATGGAACATTGTTATAGTTGAGTTATTGTACTTGAACATGAAAAAAATACAGTATTTAGCAATGACAGTAATTAAGTTATATGATTCAGTAATCATACGAAAGAGACACATGGACATTTGGAAGAAAGGGAGAGATGTAATATCCATAGCAACTAATCATGTATGATAATTAGCTAAGTTGTGAATAATAATAGTTGATCTAGATATGGCGTCGAGACACTACAGTCGGTAAGGCTAGGGATATTCTTACGGAATTGTCAATTGAACAAGCTTCAGATTATGATCTTATTAAAGAATTAATTCTTAAAAGTTATGAACTTGTACCCGAAGCTTATCGTCAAAAATTTAGAGATCTTCAAAAGATAATCATTAGTCAAACATATGTAAAATTTGCTAGGGGCAAAGAACGGTTATTTGATAGGTGGTGTAACTCAGCAAATGTTAAGAAGGATTTGAAAAATTAAGGCAGCTAGTTTTAGTTGAGGAGTTTAAGAGGTGCATTCGTGGTGATGTCAGAACTTTCATAACTGAGCAAAAACCGGAGACATTAGCAGACGCAGCTCTACTGGCGGATGACTATTTCTTAACGCATAAAATGTCGTTCCAAGTTAAGTCCAGTCCTCACTACTTAAAGTCCAGTGCCACATCTTCAACTATTCAACTAATGTTGGAGTACGCAGTGATCAGAAAAGTCCATCAAAGAGCGGGACACCAAACCCACCTAAAAGAGCTACCCCTACCTAAGGCAACCTTTCAAGTCAGTCACGTGCCACTACTGTAAAAAAGAAGGCCATCTACTCTCTGAGTGTCTGAAGTTGAAAAGAAAGCACCAAAGTGAATCAAATCCGACCTGATTTGTATCTACTCCCACCCAGCAACAGTAGCCTTAAAGCTACAACGAATACAGAGAGATCCCTGATCGTACTATAGCCGAGGTAAACGCAGATAGTAAATCCGTCATGGACGTTTTTAAGCCGTGAATCCACCCCCATCAAGATTTTACGGGATACTGGTGCATCACAGTACCTTTTATTGACGGGTGTATTGCCGTTTTATTTGGTGATGTCAGTTCTACAGGTACAAACGTCTTAATCAAGGGTGTAGATTCAACGGACTACACGGCAGTCCCACTCCACAAAGTCTACCTTACCTCAAAGCTTTTAACAGGGCCTGTTGTTGTTGGCATCAGGCCGTTTCTTCCTTCGATGGAATTCATCTACTTCTTGGCAACGACCTAGCTGGTGATGGAGTCGTTGTCAATGCAATCGTTATTAACAAGCCCTGCATTGGTCAGAAACCAGACCCAATAGAGATTGAAATTCCGGATCTGTACCCGTCGTGTGCAGTTACCAGGGCTATGCAAAAGAGATTCTTGGAGAGGAGGCTGTTGCAAATAATAATCATGAAGCAGAATACATCCTTGAAGATACGTGTGCCGGTCAAGCATTATCAGGCGATGTATTTACACCGAAACCGGAAGTCATGCAAACGTCGGATACCATGGTCGACTCAATGTCATCGCCACAACTAATCGCAGAACAGAATAAAGACCCGGAAATATTGACGTTGATCCAGAAAGCTGTTGACGACAGTGAAGTACCAGAGAATGCTGTTTGTTACTACGCTCGAAACGGTATACTAATGAAAAAGTGGAGACCACCAGACGTTGCTGCTGATGATGAGTGGGCTGTTAAGCATCAGATTGTTGTTTCAAAGTTATACAGACCAGAAATCCTCAGCATTGTCCATGATACACCACTAGCTGGCCACCTAGGTATCAGCAAGACATACCACAAGATTTTAAACCACTTCTACTGGCCAAGCCTAAGAAAAGACTTCGTAGAGTTCCGTAGGTGATGTCATAGCTGCCAAGTTGTAGGAAAGCCAAATCAATCAGTTCCAAAGCTCCACTTCAACCCATACCAGCGTTTGACGAAACGTTCAGCAGAGTACTAATAGATTGTAGGTCCTCTACCTAAGACGAAATCAGGTAACCAGTACCTTCTTACTGTAATGTGTGCCTCAACGAGATTTCCAGAAGCAATACCGCTTAGGAATATCAAAGTTAAATCCATTGTGAAGGCGTTATCCAAGTTCTTTTCTTTGTTTGGTCTTCCAAAGTCAATACAGTCTGACCAAGGTTCTAATTTCATGTCTGGAGTATTCCAACAAGTCATGCATGAGTTGGGCATTGCGCAGTAAAAGTCCTCAGCCTACCATCCTGAGAGTCTGGGTGCTTTAGAGAGATTCCACCAAACACTCAAGACCATGATCAGAAACTAAAAAGACTGGGACGAAGGGATCCACCTACTTTTGTTTGCTGCAAGAGAGTCAGTCCAAGAATCGCTAGGTTAAGTCCGTTTGAGCTAGTTTTTGGACACACTGTAAGGGGGCCTCTTAAGCTTGTCAAAGAGAAATTACTGAGTAGTAATAGTAATACTCCACTTAACTTGTTACAGTATGTTTCAGATTTCCGTACAAAGCTTAATAACGCATGTCAATTAGCTAAAATAAATCTAGCATCATCACAAGAGAAAATGAAAGCTAGGTATAACAAATATACTGTTAAACGTAATTTTGAACTAGGTCAAAAGGTTCTAGCTCTATTACCAGTTACTAATAGTCCATTGCAGGCTAGATACTTTGAACCCTATATTGTAGAGAAGTAATTAAGTGATCTTAATTACATATTAGCTACTCCTGATAGGAGAAAGAAGACATAGTTGTGTCATATTAATATGCTCAAGCCTTACGTAAAAAGGGGTGTTTCAACTATTCTCAGATGTACCAAGTCGTACTGATAAAATCTATCATGATGTTGATGTTGGTGATGCTACGCCTATCAAGCAGCACGTATACAGGTTGAATCCAATCAAGCAGAAGTATCTCGAGAAGGAGATACAATATCTACTAGAACACAATTTCATCGAGCCAAGTAAAAGCAGTTGGAGTTCTCCATGCGTGTTAGTTCCAAAGTCTGATGAAGGGTACCGCCTGTGTACAGACTACAGAAAGGTGAACAATGTAACAAAGACTGATACATTCCCAATACCCAGAATGGATGACTGCATTGATAGAGTTGGCAACGCTAAGTACGTAACCAAGTTCGACTTACTTAAGGGATTCTGGCAGATACCACTCACAGAACGCGCAAAAGAAATATCAACATTAGTCACGCCATTTGGAACATTCCAATACAAAGTGATGCCGTTTGGGATGAACGATTCTCTAGCTACGTTTCAACGCCTTATTAATGATATTATCGCTGGCTTACATGGCTGTGAAGCGTACATTGATGATGTCATCATCCACAGTGAAACCTGGGAAGATCACGTGAAATTTATCAAGAAATTCTGACGCAAATGTGACCATTAAACGATCAAAGACCGAATTTGGCTGCGCGCATGTTGCCTATTTGGGACACATCGTTGGACAAGGACAAGTAAAGCCTGTTATTGCAAGCAATCAATGATTTCCCAACGCCAAAGAACGAGAGAATTGATGCGCTTTCTTGGTATGGCTGGATATTACAGAAAGTTTTGTCCAAATTTCTCCTCCGTCACAGAGCCGTTGACTCATCTTCTCAGTAAAAAGGTGAAGTTCTCATGGAATGACAGATGTCAGAAGGCCTTTGTTGAGCTCAAGATGCTACTTGAAACAGCTCCTGTATTATCTGTGCCAGACTTCTCACGTGAGTTTAAACTAGTTAGCTGTTGATGCTAGTGACGTCGCCGCAGGTGCAGTGTTATTGCAAGAACACAAAGACGAAGTCGACCATCCAATTTGCTACTTCTCAAAAAATTTACCAAAAATCAGAAAAACTATTCAACTATAGAAAAAGAATGTCTTGCTATGATCCTTGCACTGCAACACTTGGAAGTTTATGTTGGTTCTTCTACGTTACCACTTATTGTGTATAGTGACCACAACCCAATTGTCTTCCTTCACAAGTTAAAGAATAATAACCAACGCCTGATGCGCTGGTGTTTGCTGTTTTGCTACAATCTAGAGATAAGACATATCCAAGGCAAGAACAACCTCATTGAGGACTGTTTGTCTAGAGTATAGGACACTGAACTTAAAGAAAGTTATACTAACTTTCTTTTTTCCAATAGGAGGATTGTTATGGGGGCCAAGCAGTCCATATTATTATTATTATTGTTTTAGTTGTTAATTAGAACTCAGTAGAAAGAACATTCTGTAACCTTCTACTTGAGTTATGTTACAGAAAATGTCTAGAAGCCTCTAGAAGCTTCAATGCTTAGTCATTGTTATTCAATACATTTACAAAGAACATTCTGGAAGGTTGTAATAATTATATTTAGAAATATAGTGATATCTATATTTAGAAATACATTAGGTATATAAGGAATACAGCCAGAGCTGTGAGTAGAGCCTTAGTTAGTACAAGTCTTAATTTAATATATTGTCTACAGTTTTGGTAGCTGGTCAAGAGAGTTGTACTATAGAACAAGAACAATAACAAGAAGGAGAACAAGGGTGAAGAACTAAAAAAAGCAAGGAGCCAAGCTTTTGAACTGTGTGTAGAATTTAAGGTCAAGTTAGTGTAGACTAGGTTAGATTTTGTCAAAGATATAGAAGTAGTAAGTTGTAGTGCTTGGGAACGAGGTTATTCCGGGCGAAAGCCCTTGGAATTAAATTCGGAAAAATTAATTTCCGACCTCGCTGGGATTCGAACCCACGACCTTCGGAATTGTACTACCGATGCTCTTCCAGCTGAGCTAGAGGTCAGACTGAGAGCAGGCCGGGGTGAAAGTAAGAGTTAGTTACCGAGAACGGAGGTAATAAGCCATATACATGTATATGGCTTATTACCTCCGTTCTCGGTAACTAACTATTTTAGTTATCAATTAAGAAGGTTTTCTATAATATTCTATAATATTCTGATGTTAGACTTTTAAGATAATAAAAATAAAAAGAATTTTTAAAAATATTCGTGGTTCAGTTGGAAGTTTAGAATGTATACAAAAGGGTAAACATTTTCCGCTTTGTTTTTATATTTCTCTTGTTGTCTACAGAGCATGAACAATATAAAAATTATAAAGGGATTAACTAATGCCCTCTATTCCCTACAGAGGTAATGTAGCACATAGTTTTAATGTTCTGGAAATCTATGATGCTAATTAAACAAAAGTGCAGATGATAATAGAAAACCATAGATTTTATGGTTTCGTAATCATATGTGGCTGTATGGCAATGGAGTTGGAACGAACCGGGCATAGAGATGAAAGAAGCCTTCAAAAATACCAAAGGCCAATAGTAAGTGTCAAGACAGCGATTTCCAAGTGCTTTGACAGTGGAGGTAAGTCTTTCAATGAATGTACCACATCTACGGCAAAAAGACCTAACGAAGATCTCGATAATGGCGGCCAGGAAAACAAGAAGAAATGTAGTGAAAAGGATGAGCAAAACCCAGTTTGTAAGAATTATTATTTTACAAACTGTGTTGTAAACTTTAACACATAAACTATGAGCACTAGCAACGATTTGATAATGTAATGTTTATAGAAAACATATCTCTATAGTTTTTTTGAATGTAAACATTAATTAGATTAGTTCTGTAGAATAGTATTATTCCCCAGATAGTTTACCTCGTCAGGCAGCAGGGAAGAGCGGGGCTGATGTGAATTAGTCTGATTGGCTCATTATAAATTCAAGGTCAATATGTATTGGATAATGGTCGAGCTCTGAGGATTATTGAAAATAATGACCGAGCGCGTAGCGCGAGGTCATTATTTTCAGTAATCCGAAGAGCGAGACCATTATCCAATACTTAATATATACTCTCATTGTTTTCGAAGAAAAGAAACCGAATTGTCCGAACTGTTTTGTTCGTGTTTTACAATAAGCAGGCTAATTAATGGTTTATGTTTAGAGTGTCTTTTTTAAACCCGTTGTTCCATTAGATCTTCTATATACAAAGCACACAATAAATCGGAAATCTTATTGGTTTCAAGTGAGCATAATAATCCATGGGCTTGGTATACGAGTTCTATTGAACTTGTATACAAAGCTTCAAATTATGTTGGAATTCCACTACTGATCGCAAAACACCAATGAAACGCTTTGAGCTTTTGCATATTCACGTTTCTATTAATTGACTATAAAATCGAACTTTGGCTTTTCACATGTGCATTTCATTGAGTTCACTTCACGGTTCACTTTGCTGAGATGGAGACGTATGAAGAGTGCTGTTGCGAAATGTTAGCGGTCGACAAGGACGATGATGCAATCCTATCGCAATTGGTGGACAGTTTGGAAAACAAGAACTCGTCTTTAACTGTAAAAAGTGAGTTTGTTTAAAAGTATGATGATTCTGTTGATTATTTCATATGATGCTATTGTCTTGACGTTTAACTGCTTGTACATATGTTTTAAACTAAATGAATTACTTCTTTATTTTTAGCTATTGAAGAGAAGCAAGTCGAAGAGCCTCAGCAAAGTCGTTTCAAGAAAATGCAAGAGAGGAATTTAGTAGAACTAGCAGAGGAGTCGATTCCAACTAATACAAAGAGTAAAGCCATGTGGGCTTTCCGTTTATACCAAAATTGGGCAATGTGGCGAAAGAGTGGTGACTTTTCTAAAGGTGAGAAGTCTATGGTTGCTGAAATAGTGGAGAAGACGACAGAGTTGTTGGATATCACGCAAGACGAAAACCTGAGTGACGTTGTTAGCCAATTCATCGCTGAAGTTAGAAAGGAAGGAGGCGAACGATATCCCGCCAAAACATTGCACGAGATAGTGAGTAGTTTGCAGAAGTATTTTGAAATGAAGGGGAGAGTAGTTAAGTTTTTTTCTGGAGGGGCATTTGAAAAGCTAAGAAAATCACTAGATATCGAAATAAAAACTTCAACCAATAACAAGCTAGGCTTGCATCCCAAGCAGGCACAAGTAATTTCTGAAGAAATAGAAAATCATCTTTGGGAAAACAAATTTCTGGGCGATAGTTGTCCCAAAGTTCTGTTGAGAACAGCCCTTTATTTAATAGGTCTAAATTTTGGCATGAGGGTTTGGGATGAACATAGGAAATTGACCATAAGTAATTTTTCAATCAATACTGATTCCGAGGGGAGGGAATATTTGCTTTATTCGGAGGGTGTGTCTAAAACTATGCAAGGTGGTTTGAAACATCGCAAGTTAACGTCCAAAGTGAGTAGGGCATATGCTAATGTCCAATGTCCAGAGCGATGTGTGGTGCAAATTGTTAAGACCTATATGAGGCGTTGTCCTAAAGATGCATTAGAAAATGCTTTTTATTTAAAGCCTTTGCAAAATTACAAGAAAGGAGAATTATGGTACTGTAGTGTTCTATTGGGCCATAATACACTTAAGAATGTAGTTCAGTCAATGATGAAGGAAACTGGGGTAGATGGTTTTTTCACAAATCATTCTTTACGAGCAACAGCTGCGACTAGAGTGTTCCAAGAAAATGTTGATGACAAATTAATTAAGGGGGTAACTGGCCATAGATCAGAGTCTTTGCAAAGCTACAAAAGGGTATCAGACAATCAATTAGCTAAGGTTTCCAGTATTGTGCAAGCTAGCCAAGGGACCAAATGTAGTGAAAGAACGGCAGTTCCAGCCGTGCAGTCCAACTTTTCGGAGATTGAAAGTAATACGGGGAAAATATGTCTGAATGTAAGTGGTGGCAATTGTAATATTACAATTTATAACAATTAAGTAAGTACTGTTCATGATCATGCGCATAATGATGGCCAACTATAATGCCAAATATCCTAAACAATGAAATGTCATTAAAAGACGTTTTTTTGTTGTTGTTGTATGTTTGTTTGTAAACTACATTTTTAAATGAAATTGCAGTCAGGTCATTATGCCCACCGAGATGGAACAGGAGGTCATTATTTCAACAAATAATGACCTACTGTCCCATCTCGGTGCACACAATAATGACCTGTCCGCAGTTTTCATTTAATTAATTCATCAGCCCCACTCTTCCCTGCTGAATTCAAAACCCTCCCCGGCTTTAAGAAACTTAGATTATCAAAAATAAAGAATACTTCAAAACAATGAGAGTATATATTAATAAATAGTTATAAACCGGGTTTATATACTACTTATTAACCGAGAGTGAGGTCATTACAGGAAAATCTCAGACCGAGGTCTTGGCAGTAGGGACCGAGCGCAGCGAGGTCCGTACAAAAAAGACCGAGGTCTGAGATTTTCCTGTAATGACCGAACGGACGAGGTTAATAAGTTATTTATTATATGGCCTTTTTTAGTGCTGTATTTCTAATAAATAATATACCTAACTATGGACACCGGAAGTAATTTTCAACATCCGCTTGCGCACGCAAGGTCAAAGTTGAGGTCGTGTTCACTGAGCCTAGCGATCCTGGCGAATTTATTGAAATTCACAGAGACGGTTTTGTTCAAAGCGAGAACATTTTTGTCTTTATTATTGCAGGATCTAGGAAAATGCGAACACGTTAATTTCACAAAACACAGATACCTGTGTTTACAAGTGTTTGAACTCTTAGAAACTCAAAAAATTAGAAGAAAAATAGACCCAAATTGTAAATGAATTTTGAACACGTTGTGAGAACTTGCAGTGATTTCAGTGAAGTGTTATTCTTCGTCGTCGTTCTCATTAACAACATCTCTTTGCACCTTGTTGGATTAACTTAACTGGGCCATTGAAGATCTGGAACTGACATTGAGAGATACTGCTGATATTTGCTCCAGGAAAAACACCATTTAAAGCTGCTGGGTCGCTTAGATTATTCACAGCGAGCGAATTCGTCGTGTTTTGGAGACTCAGGCTGCTGTGTGACTGCTGTGAACTTGTTATTAACTGGCCACTGCTATTGTCTGGAGGAGCAGTTATCTGTTTGGAATTTTGCGAGTGACTTGAAGAACTCAAAATGTACGACATTTGTCGCTGATGGTGCTGGTTTTGGTTACTTCAGCCATGTTGTTTTGCTCACTTTTTGCCTCTTCTTCCTCTGGATTGTAAAATTCGCTTTCGCTGTGGCTCTCTTCGTCGCTCATTGTACACTGAGAAGTATCTCTAAGCTATACAATAATTTTTTTCAGTTCTTGAAAAGATAAATGTATTTTGTTTATGTTTTCGGTTGATTTAATGTTTGGTTTCGTAGCTTTTGATCGCAACTGAAAAGAGCCGTGAATGAAGCCGAGAACAATTTCCATAATGACCGGTCATTACAAGAAAATCTTGCCCGCTAAGCAGCCAATCAGAGCGCGCGAAACATTGATGCCATATAATAAAACTATATATTGACCTTCGATTCATAATGAGCCAATCAGATTAATTCATATCAGCCCCGCTCTTCCCTGCTGCATTTCAATTCCCTCCCCGGGCTTTAAGTTTGTCCATTGTTTATGAGGGTTGTAATAAAAATAAAGCCTTATGAATAACAAAGAAAACCGTGTCAATCGATAACTAATAGATGTTAGGTCGCGGTAATTATGATTCAAAGGTGAGAGTATATGGACCGCGTAGCACTAATGAAAATAGTTGAGGATATAGAAGTAAGTCATAGTGCTTGGAAACGAGGTTATTCCTCGGCCTGCTCTCAGTCTGACCTCTAGCTCAGCTGGAAGAGCATCAATAGTACAATTCCGAAGGTCGTGGGTTCGAATCCCAGCGAGGTCGGAAATTAATTTTTCCAAATTTAATTTCAAGGGCTTTCGCCTGGAATAACCTCGTTTCCAAGCACTATAACTTACTTCTATATCCTCAACAGTGTTATACAGTCAAGAGAGGCGAGGCCTACGGTTTGAAGTCCTTGTCCGAGAAGACTTGGAGGTCTAACTGCGGGTTTTCAGATATAATAGCAAAGGCAGCACCTTTCCCTCAGTTATTTTAAGATCCGCCTTAGTTTTGGCTCGGCCGAGGTTTGAACCATGACCTTCCGCACAATAGATTGACGTTCTTACAAACTAAGCTAACCGGGTACGGATGTGAGAACCACTAATCAATACATGCGCATGAACCTTTAATAGAGAATGTTCCACACTCTTACATATGCGTGATTCATTACTCAATCTTTACGCATGGACCTCTACTAGAGACGGGTCGATAAACTTACACATGTGAGACTAATTATATGCGATGCTTTTTTATGTGCATTTGAAAGCCGGGTTTGCGAGCGGTTTTGCTTTGACATCACGCTGGATTCATGTGTTATGTGCGTATTTTACTCATTCATGTTTACAAATTGCAAAATGTTATTTTAAGATCCGAATGAGTGTTGGCTCGGCCGATGTTTCAAACCATGACCGAACGCACAACAGACCGACGCCTTTACCGACTAAGCTAACCGAGCAGCAGTAAGGCGGAGTTGACAAACGCCGGCATTGCTAAAAATCACATATTGAAAAACACCAGCCCCCCCTGGGGTTTTGGAGGTAGGTTAAATGCCCTACAGGGGTTCAACTGCGATCCGCCGGCATCGGCAATAAGTGTCCTTACTGCTGCTGTGTTTGGGTACCGCAAACGGAGGTTGAAAAAAATGTTAGATATACGATGCACGAATGTAAAAAGTTCGCTAATGACTTCTGTATAATTTGCTTAAGACCCAAAGTTAACATACCCAAACCCAGAAATCTCCGGTGTTGTGGTAAGAAGATGCAAATAGAAGACGACACGTCAGCACAGTGTTACGAGTGTGGTAAGAATATTCGTAATGCCGTACCAAATGCAACCAAAGAGCAGTATTACGCCAATGGAGGCCGTAAAAAGACTCCATACAAAAGAATAAAATACTTCCGAGACTGGATGAGTCATATCCAAGGTTTACATCCGATATATTTAGACGACGAAGTAATGGAAAAAGTCATGGAGGATTTAGAAGAGCCAACACCGCAAAGCCTACGGAAAACGCTGAAAAAACTAAAACTAGGGAAATATTACAAAGCTATTCCCTATCTTTTGTCTGAAATTACCGGCAACTCTATTCCCGAAGTTTCTGATATGAGCAGAGCCGAGTGGATGTTTTGTCGTTTGAATAAGGATATTCCTTATTATCCTGATGTAATTTACGAAATATTTTACAAAATAGACCCCAACCACCCCCTGTTAGGATGGATTCCAAGAAGATAGTGAATCTTATGGCATAAGATGAGAAATTAGCATAAATATTACGCGTAATTTCCAGACTGTCGTTCGATATGTAAATAGAATCCTGTCACGCTCTTTTCAAAACTGATGTCTAAGCGAGTTTTCTTTGAAGCTCTTCCTTTGCTTCTTGGTAGATCTTTTTGCGAGATTCCTTGGTTAAATCTTTGACGACTGTTTTTTTATTTCTGATGTCCATCTTTAATTTCTCGTATTTTTCCTCTTCGGCTAAGATAAGCGAGAATTCTACATCGTCTATCTTTCTGTCACGCAAAGCCTTTGAGACAAGGTCAGTAATTGTATTTACTTTAGCCCTTGACAGAGCTATTGTCGTGTCATGCTTGGATATTTTGCTTGACAACTGTTTCATAATACCCGTAGCAACAGCCGAAATGATACCACAAGCTGCCCCAACGCCAGCCAAAGGAACTCCAACAACTATTCCCGGCCCTGTAAGTGAAGTAGCAACGCCAGTGCCCGTTAATGCTACAGACATGGATCCTGTAGTTATCGCAATTTTATGTAGCGTACTTCGGGCTCTGACGTATTTCTTTCTAACGTTTTCGTAGTGTTTTGCCTGCCCTTCCAAGTAAGCCAGAATTAAATTCGCTTTATTCAAGCGGAAGTTTTCAGCGTTTAATTCGTTAGGAACATTTGGATACAACTGAGGTGCTGATGGTATAACATCCATTATATATACTAATGTACGACGCTTTTGGAAACGATATGGGAAGCTCATACCGCAGGTCAAGGCGTTATCCCCACGACGCATTTGGGAATCATATGGGACATTTACCCCGCGTTGCACCAAGGCATACAGACGTCATTAAGTCTAAGCCTGTTGAGGTAAAACCAACGCCTGTGCAGCAGAAACCTAAGCCTAACTTCCCAAAGAATCTATTACCGGCAACAGAGAATTATCCATTTTACGATAACAAAGGCGGAGCGGATGACTTTGCTAAGATGGTTACTTCTTTGAAAATACCCGTGACGAATTCTACGACCTTTGCAGTGACGGTCAGAGACATCTTTAGAGAAACCCGGATGAAGCACACGTCGGGAAAAGAATCCAGAGAATGGTTATCAGGCCCCAGCATGCGATATTGGCCGCAGCAGTTAAACTTTGCTGTCTGGGCTGCAACTAAAGGATGTGGTATAGCCGCGGATATGCTTCATATTCCTTTTCTGAGGTTTCATGTTGCTTTTACTATTCGCAGAATATTGTATGAGCTAGGCGCGCCTTTACCGGGTGACACTGTCTTTAACCCAAAGGATAATAAATATGACAAAGTCGCATGGGAGCGATTAAGAAATGAATTTAAGCTTACCAACCCTGACTTTCGTAATCATGAAGGTGCCGCCCACGGTCTAGGAGAGACTTACACTTATGCTTCGTATGTCGGAGCCAGCATAGAAAGTCCAGGCATGGGATATCCCAGCTCCTTCGAATTCTCAGACTTAGGAGGCAGTGGAACAAAAGGAAATCTGATTTACTTCATAGAGAGTAAGGAGAAGTATCCTTGGGCGCCATTCTTTGCAGCAAAGGGTATTGGGTTAAAGAATCTAGCAAGGATTAATCGAAGCATCGAAGCCTTTGTTTACTGCGTCCTAGGAGCCCAGGTTAGCACTCGCAGCCCCATCGTAGATGCCAGTGGTGCTTCACAGGAAACACAACAAGTATTCCTTGTTCTCTTTGAAAGCGCTGTTATTGAGAATGAGATCTCTAAGTCAGTTCAGCGGTACCAACTCGCGGTGCAGCAATTTAAGGTGCGACTGGATTATGCCTTGTCACCCGGTTGTTGGTTAATGCCAAGTAATTTAGTCATCAACGCCAGTTCTGTTGTGGGTTACAACAACAAACTACAGCGAGCAACCAAAGACATGAAGTTTGGGGTGAATGACGTGAACTCTGACACTCTTAGGAACATCCCCCACTTTGTAGAGAAGCCAAAGAAGGAGCACGAAACGAAGCCGCCCGTACCATCAAAAGAAGAGTATGTAGAGAAACCATCAAAAAAGGCTCACGTTATGCCTACGACACCCGAGGAATATGACCATAACTTACTAAAAGCAGGCTTAACAGTTGCAAGCATTGGTCTGAGTTATTATATATGGCGATGAACAACCCCTACGTATCCGGAATGGATTGTGTTTACACGACTTACACAGGCGAGAAAAAATACGCCCAAGCATCTTGGGTTGATGTCACGGGTATGTCTGTGGACTTGAACTACTCAGGGAAGAAGTTAATCCTTTGTAGCATTTGTATTGGTACGGATAGTCACGCCAACGTTGGCTTCCGGTTTTTAGATGAGAATGGCATACTGCAGCCTATGCGTGCTAAGACAAACAACAGGGAACCTGCGCATTTCTCCGTAGAGCCCAACCCCCAAAGCGTCGAGAATCTTTCCGTTTGGACTTTTCATATGGTCGCTGATTGCCATGGAAAAGTAAAGCTGCAAATACGCGTAGACGATACGGGTGTAGTAACGGTAAATAGCGTACACGATCAAAGAGATCGACCTTATAATCACTCAACCATCAGCACTCTTACGGTGCTTAGTCTCTAGAAGGTAACTTTGTTGCCTGGAATATATGAATCCACATGCGAAGGAAGATCGGTTTCTTCATTACTTAGAGGAGAAGGACTACTTAGAACAGCATTGGCATGACACGGGTTTGTGGGTGAAGGTTGGAGGCCTGGGATTGATCATGTGTACCATTTGCATTTCGACGGGGTATTCGTGTAATGTCGGGTTTAGGATCGTTGATGAGAATGACCACCCATTACTACCCTACAGGACAAAGAATAATACTAGGAACCCAACCCATTTCTCGTGTGAGCCCCCACCGTTAAGCACAGAAGACTTAACGCCGATAACTTTTCACATGATAGCCAATTGCCAATATGCGAAGCTTCAGGTCCTTCCCAACGACGTTGCCTACCTTCGGATAAATGCCGCGCCGTCAAAAGGTTCCCCGACGGATGCTGCTTGGAATCACAAGCCCATTAGCACTATGAGCGTCCTGCCCCTAGCACCAAATTATCAAGGCGGTGCGAATACTATCTTTACTTATCCCCAGTCGAGGATGCCTCGAATGTCTGACGACGATAAGCCTCCAGTAATACATAAGGATAAGCCTACACCTTCATCTTCTTCAAAAGGACCACGCCGATAGCTACTACGAGGATCCAAATGTTATTCCCCACAAACTTTAACAGTTCTCCGCCGGTCCTTAGTACCAAACTAAGAACGCTACCAAGCAGCCCCGGTAAAGAGGCTGCCATCTTTTTACCTAAGTCCGTCAGCCCTTTACCTACTGCCTTTACACCCGCGCTCGTAGCTTTAACGGAGCTAAAGATCACACCTACTACGGAGGAAATGGCGACTGCAAATGCAAGCGGAATACCATATTTCACCAAAGCTCTTTTTATTTTTTCCTTGGTGGTAAGCCCCAATTCTTTTTCCAGCTTTTCCTTTTGCATTCGTAATTCCGCAAGGCGCACCTCGATGGCCTCCGCTTCCTTTTGGGCAGCCTCCCTTTCCTCTTCGGGGCGGGTTTGGTCCTCGATTATTTCTCGCTGCCGGTCGACTTGATACTCCAGATCCTCTATAGCTTGCTTTTCTTGTTCTAATTGCACTTCCTTATCGGCGATTTCTGTGGTTAACCGCCGCTCTTCTGCTATAGAGGCCTCCAGTTCTTTTGCCAAACGTCCTAGTTCCGCATCTTTATGTCCAACGTTTTTGATTGCGAGGACATATTCCTTCCTAGCAGTATCCCTGTCGCGTAGTATCTTGCTAATGCGGTCCTTGTAGTCTTGACTTTCGCGTTTATGGGAATCAGTCATCAGTCGCGTTTGCTTCATATAATCCTCATCTCTTTCATCAATTAGTTGCTTTAAGTATTTGATATGTTCCGTCTGCTGACTTATTTCCCCCCTCATCTTTTCCATTTCATCATTATCATTGTCTACGATTTCTTGCTGTTTGGCTTCTTCGGTGTCTAGTACCTGTAACTCTTCCCTACTACCCAGCGGGGTACTCGTTAGCTTTTCCTTAGCAGCCTGTATTTTCGCAAGCTTTTCCTTATCAGCCTGCATTTCCGTAAGTCTCTCACGCCAACCACGGGATGCAACCGATTTCATCCCTTTAAAGAATTTCTCCTGTAATCTTTTCGTTTCCTTATCAGTCAAAGAACGAATGACGCTTAAGTCGGGGTTGCCTAATAGATCAATTATTCCCTTAGGCAACGTATTGCTAAGTTTATTAGGCTCTTTACGTTGATAAAAGTCATACCACTTTTCCCTGTCTATGTGGCGAATTTGTATTTGACCCTTATTACCGCGTTGAAATTCTAAGGATTTCTCATCAAGGAAGGGATACCTCTTACGTACCTCAGTAATTAGCTGTTCGGGTACCGTTTTGCCAACGGCGTCCACTAAAGTTGGAGGAATTCGGGGGTCTTCAAAGAAGAATCCTTTTCCATCGCGGATGACGTAAGCCTTGGCGCCGCTCCTAGCAAGCCTGCCTACGATTATCTCCCTGCCACGGTTATCTTCTTCAAACATCAACTGCGCTTTACCAGGATCCCAATCAGGTAGTAGTTCTTTAAGCCTGTCAAAGTCATCTGGTTCTTCTCCGATGGATTCGTCCATTTCTCGTTGTATGTTTTCTAACCATTCAGTGCTGGGGGCTTCAGGGGCGGGTCCTAAGTCTACCATTTGCATGTATGATGGAAGGGGTTTGTGTGGATTCTTAGATTTGAATTTGTTTCTTAAGGCTTCCTTGAAGCTTCTCCACCTGTCGCCGAACTTATTATGTAAAGCTACGTCGTAAATTATGGGGTCGGTCTCCGAGCCTTTAGTCCATTCATCGTATTCTTCATCGTTAATATCTACTTGACCTTCTTCCGTGGTGGGGTCAAAGTCTATACCTTCTCCTTCCATTATATATGATAAGCTCAAAGTTAAATCCTAACCTCCTTCCTAAGCAGGTTGGCGGACTGAAAGCAGAACGCACCTTTCACCGGGTCACCTTTACTCCTTCTAGCGCCAAACCAGGAGAGACGCTGTATGTAGGTGTACCCCGTCTAACGGATAACTTAGTATTGGTGCCGGGAACGTTAGCGTTAAGGTTCGACCTAGCGGTTCAGCCAGATACCGCAGACACGCGTTATGTTGTTAATAACGTAGGCAGGAACCTTGTTTCTAAGATGAGAATCAAGTTTGCTGGTGAATCCCTGTTGGACTTAAACAGGTACGATCTTTACACCACATACAAAGATTTGTGGTTGACGGCCTTCGACCGCGCACAAAAGATAGAACAAGGAATAGCAAGTGAAGCCATACGTAAGGTAAGAAGCGCAACCGCCAGCGCCTCCGGAGAAGATGAAATAAAGACAGCCTACGGCACCAAATATCTCATTCCATTGGACTTTGAAGTAATAACAAACCACGGTGCGTATTACCCCAGGCAACTTTCTGAACTGCAGTTCGAAGTAACCTTGGCAGATACGACCAACATCCTACAAGGAAAGGACGTAAGTTCGGGGGGTGTGCATCCATATTCTATTACCAATTTAGAATTACAGTACGAGACCGTGTACTCTGAAGAGCTGGCTCGTAGCGCAGGCATGGAATACAGTGCCGGTAAAGCATTCCTTTACGACCACGTAGTAATGTACAAGACGTTTAGCTTCACGAACAACGTCGAAGAGGTCATCAACCAAAGTATTAATATACCACGACGCAGTTTAACGGGGCTAATGTTGCTGTTCGCAAAGACATACACCGCAGGATTGCGCGACTCCGAGGCGTTCTTTAACCCCAACATTACTAATGTCGGCGTAAACATAAACGGAGTACCCAACAAGGTTTACTCCCAAGGGATAAAACCTGAAGACATGTACCGGGAGGCAATGCAGAAGTTTGGCGATCAAATTGCCCCAAAGGAGTTCTTTAAGGATAAATATGCGTTATGGATTGACATGCGCACTACTAATGATGAGAGCATGCATGGCCAGGGATTGCGGCTGGTAAATACCCAAGATGGCATTACATTAGAGATCAAACGCACCAAGCATGCCAGCGATACTACTAAGATAAACTGCTACATCTTTGTGGTGTCTGACGCGCAACTGAGCGTGGAAATGAACCAACTTAAAAGTGTCGCATATTAAGGTTAAAATATTCCTTAGATATACGATGCTCCGCGTATTCGAAAGAAACGACAACGAACTGCAATGCATAGTGCAAGGTGACAATCTGTACTTTAGGGCAAAGGCGGTGGCTTTGGCATTGGAATATGAACGTCCAAAGGATGCGATTAAGGTGCATGTTCGTGATAAATACAAGGTAAAGCTTAGCGAACTTAGAAGGGAGGTGAATCGCCTCCCTTCCAACTTACACCCAGATTCCCTGTACGTAACTGAATCCGGGCTGTATCAATTGATATTTAGCTCTAAGATGCCAAAAGCAGAGGAGTTCCAAGATTGGGTATTTGAGGAAGTCCTTCCCACGCTAAGGAAGGCTGGTAAGTATGAAATTGAAAGACGTTTTGACAGCCCAAACAAATTGGTGTTTAAAATAGAAAACGAGTTCGACTTACATAAAAAAGTGGTTGACTACATCCGCAAGTTTTACCCTCAAATGCTCATAGCACCAGGCTTAGGAGAATTGCAGGACACGTCAAACAAGCGCATAAAGTGCTGGCAGAAAGGATACCAACGCGGCCAACCCGACCTGCTCATTTTGAATGCACACGTGTGGTACCGTGGTTTCTGTGTTGAGCTGAAGACTCCAAAAGGCAACGGGGTATTATCTGATAGTCAACGCCTGCTATTGGAAAGGTATGAGCAGAATGGTTACAAGGTGCTGATCAGTAACGACTACGACGACATCTGTAGAGCCATCGCAGAGTACGCACGAGGAATTCGCCTACCTTGTGCATATTGTTGTAAGAAGTTTAGGAATGCGCAGACTCTGGGAACGCACTTAAAGATATTTCATAGGATATATGGACAAGGATAAATTCAATGAGATAAAGTTCATCCAGACACACTGGAGGGATTTGACCATAGGAGAAATCTACGAGGTAAAGAATTACGTGGTCTTCGAAGACATTGACCGTCTGCGTTTGGTCTTAAAGAATAAAAAAAGAACATACACCCTTTGGGCGCCCGATAGGATAAGGTACGCCATCGAAGGGCAGGATGTTACCCATGTTATGAGTCATGGTAAGAAGGATGGTAGATGGGTATTTGATGTGGTTACTTGGGAGCCTGAGTCTCCTCTTCACTCTTAAGTGCGTCTACCATCGTACGTTGCGCCTTTGGGTCGGCAAAGCACCAATGACCCACGAAGGATTCTTCAGGAAATACCTTGCCGCAATGAAGGCAGGTGTATTTTTTTCTTGGTTTCGGCTTACGAGAGGCAATGCAGTCTGCTGATAGTTCGCATGTAATACAGTCCATATATTATATACTTTGCAAACCCTCTTTAAAGGGGGGTCTGATATTTATTGTTGATTTGTTAAATCCTGCAGACTGGTTTCAAACAGGTCCTTAATATTATTGTTGTTTTGTTAAATGATGTTAACAAACAACAATAAAAATAAGATCAGGATCTGAGACTCTTTGCGCAGGATCTTACTTTACTACTATATTGCAGACAGATCTTAAAGGGGTCCTTAATATTATTGTTGTTTTGTTAAATGATGTTATTAATGCTCTTAACAAACAACAATAAAAATAAGATCGTATTTTGGGACTCTTTGCGCAAGTCATACTTCGCTACTCCATCGCAAGGTCATTTCAAAGGGGTCTTTAATATTATTGTTGTTTTGTTAAATGTTGATGATACTTAACAAACAACAATAAAAATAAGAATGGGATTTGAGACTCTTTGCGCAAACCCCATCCTAACTCTCTTTTTATCCCTTGCGTACTTTCTTAACCACCTCGTTACTGGCATGCCAAGCATCAAAGCGATCTAAGTACTCTTTGAAACCGCCTTGGCCGTCGTAAAGGCACTGCCAAATATGTTGGTCACTTCTTTGACAGCCGCAGTCGTCGCAGGTCGCCTCCCAATGGCCTCTGTTTTCCCACCTTACGCCTTCGACGCGGTCAAACTCCGCAAAGCGCTGGTCTATTTCCTTCTTCCGGCGCGTTAACTCCTTTATGGTGTCGATTGGGCAACATCGTGCGGCGACGTCGCCATGTTTCAAACATGCTACGCCCAGCAGATCGTAATTACCACGGCATCTATGTTGGTGCCAAGCGTCGGTAACATCCTCGTCGCAGCGCACGCATATGTTCTTTAAACAAACTCTTTTACTACGGTGGTACTCCAGCGCCTGCGCACTGCTGAACTGTTTATCACAGTCCTTCGCAAACGGTGACGTTGTTTACTTCCTTACTGCACACACGTTTTTCAACGTGGTATTGTAATCTTTGTTTGCTGCTGAACTCCCTACCACAATTCTTACACCTCATTATAACATAGTGTTATTTAAGCCTCATATAAGATCCTGCGCAAAGAGTCCTAAATCTCTATCTTATTTTTCTTGTTGTTTTGTTAACAAATCAACAATAAATATCAGACCCCTCTTTAAGATCTGTCTGCAGGATTTAACAAATCAACAATAAATATCAGACCCCTTTTACAATGGATACCGCATGAAATCCACAACGGACTCTTTTGCCCACGTTGCCATCGTTATCAGCGCACCAAACCTTTCCGCGCGCTTCAGACCACACATTTCATCATACAATTCCTGCACGCGCGCTTTCAAACGGTCTATCTATTCTCTTTGCATTTCGATGGTGTTCCTTTTATCTTGCATGTCGCCGGCAATCCTTCTTACTGCTTCCACTGGGTCCATCGTATATATATTGGGTCATTGAAAATGACTCCAGAACATATTCCCTGCAATGCTCTGATAGTAGGACCCACCGGCTGCGGCAAAACGCAGTTCGTAGTAGAGCAACTCCTCGGACCCTTTAGATACCGTTTCGACTACATAGTGCTATTATGCCCTACCTATGTGAATAACCGCACCTGGACAGGCATAGGAGTAAAAGATGACGACTTCTTCGTGGATATTTTGGACCCTAATGAGTTATCCAGCCATTTGAAGTTTTGGCATCGACAATTCCCTAAAGATACTCAGACACTCCTCATACTGGATGACATCGCCTGTGGGGACGACGTAAAAAGACGCACATCCGAATTAGTGAAGCTCGCCTTCAGCGGTAGGCATGACAATATCAGCGTTTGGTTGCTCTCGCAGCAGCTGACCAGCGTCTCTAAACCCTTTAGGGAAAACATAGGCTCCCTGGTCGTATTTTATACTCCCAGTCGGAGTGATTTGGAAACCATTCTCTCCGACTACGGAGGCGAGATATCTAAGGAACAGTTACACGAATACATGCGGCATTTAAAAACGCACCAACATTCCAAAATGATCTTCTCTTTGAGGTTTCCCTACACGGTTAATATATATGGATATTGAGCAGCTCTTGGATGAAGTCCCCGTAGATGAAAGTAACCGTAAAGAACAACTTAACGTCCTGGTGTCATCGGGAAAATGTAAAGAAATGATAGGCAAGGAGTTAACGCATGAGCAGGTTAACAAGTTGTCAGAAGAGGAGGTTAAGAAGTTCCATAAAAGGTATGAGGCTGCCCTCGCAAGTAAGACCACGAATGCCGTAGCAGACTCCGCTATTAAGCTGGCCACTAAACTTCTGGGACTTGCGCTGCCCATAGACGACGTGGAGGCGCTGCGGAAGGACATAAGCGAGGACTATGTCATATCCCAAGAACTTAAGATAACCTGCGGCTGGTTGTCTTTGAAGTGCGGTAAGTTAATGGCAGTCGCATCTTTGGGACTTCACGTGGCTCAACATGTCGACTTGAAGGAGGTACTGGTGTCTTGGAAGGACTACAAAAAAGATAAGCAAGTCGAGGAGATCTTCAAGGCAGCACTTGCTGAGGTACCTGATCAAGTCACACCAAGTGATGCTCAAGTCATCCACGGGACTTAGTCAAGTCGTCATCAAGTACTTAGTCAAGTCATCGTCAAGTCGTCATCAAGTACTTAGTCAAGTCATCGTCAAGTCGTCATCAAGTACTTAGTCAAGTCATCGTCAAGTCGTCATCAAGTTGTCATCAGTTACTTATCAAGTCCTTCAAGTCCTTAGATATAAGATGAGTGACACCGAAACAAAGGCGGAGGAAACCCCTCGAGAGCAAAAGATCACCAAGCCTAAATCTCCGGGCAGAGTCGCTGCGGGGAAGAAGCTCGCGGAAATGAATAGAAAGAACAAAGCCAAAAAGAAGAGAGGGAAGAGGAAAAAGAAGAGGAATCCTTTTGGAATCCGGGCTACGTTATCGGAGCATTAGGAATTGCTATAGCAGCAGGCAGCCTCTACTTACAATGGCGGGCTGCTAAACCAAAAGTGGAACCAAGGGCAGAAATGAGGTATGTGGAGCCTCCTAAGAGAAGCAGAATACCTGAAATGGAATAGCAAGGTCATTCCATTTGGTATAACCTTCTCGCTTTGTAATATAATGTCGACCGCATTGATGAAAACCGTTGAAGAAGCAGTCATTATTACTTCTATTGTCGCAGGCATTGGTTGGGTAGGTAAGAAAGTGCTCAAAGAAGACTTTACTGAAGACCCAAGCAAGAGCTTCGCAAATTTCGCTAAGATGACCGCTGCCGTAGGCGGGGCTGTAATGTTAAAGGACTACCTACAGAAGGAAAAGTATTTACCCAAAATATAATGGTTAGCTTAGTGGTAGGTGGCGTTATTGCAGCGTTAGCATTCACTGGAGCTAGTTATGGTGGTCAATATTTGGATAGATTAGTCAGAGGCAACAAAGGCGATGCCGAGAGGAAGAGACACGACTTAGCCCTGGAAAAATATCAAAGGGATGTGGCAGCTTGGAATGAGAAAAGACAAGCTTACAGGGATTGGTTGGATAAGAACTACCAAGACAAAATGCAGGCGGATAAGAACTTCGAAAATACGGACTACGCCTTTAAACTTTATGCACAAACACACCCCGACTTTAGGATTAGCAAGCCTCAATTTAAGAATTACTATCAGCCTTCTAAGAAACAAAAAGACAATGAGTTGGTCTTTGTAGGAGTTGCAGGGCTGGCGGGAGGCGCAGCCTTGGCGTATTTCATCTAGTGACGCGAAGCATGAGCGTCTAATATATAATGATCGTCTTTTTGGAAAGCGATAAGAATGACTTTACCACTTATTTGAATCCCCCCATCAAAGCCCATACGGTTCGGTTGGTCAGTTGCTCTTTGTACAATTCTTGGTATAATTTAATTAGGGGTATGGTCACCGTACTTAAGACACCTAGCACTTACCAAGGCGTAATGCTCCCAGATGGACATTACACTCCAATCACCCTCGCTAAGGAGCTCGCCAAACACGGTTATACTCTCACCACAGGGTTGCCGCACGAAATGACCCTCAAACATAACCTACCTAGCGGTGCCACAGTAACCCTCGGAAAGTTTGGACCATTGGGATCTTTACTTGGAGTCCATAAGAGTCAGGATATTACCA
This sequence comes from Actinia equina, assembly GCA_011057435.1. Lineage (NCBI taxonomy): Eukaryota > Metazoa > Cnidaria > Anthozoa > Actiniaria > Actiniidae > Actinia > Actinia equina. The sequence goes on along the minus strand of WHPX01000736.1, from coordinate 29,257 downwards.
ACACGGCAGTTCCAGTAAGTTGGAAAGTTGCATCCTCTTACGAAGTCTATTGCGATTTAGTCTGCAGTTACAGCAACGGAAATCCCTCCCATCTTATGTCTAAGTTTTCACCCAAAGGTAATCCATTCGACTTGGTAGAATACACGCCCATTTCTTTAAACTACGACTTGCCTTGCGATTTGGTAGAAAGCATAAACATCACCATTAAAGTGGACGGAAAGACTGTGGATTTTAACGGACGCAAGATTAATCTTGTCTTGGAATTCATATAATGGGTCGAACTGAGGACAAACTTAAAAGGATTTACTACGGTCCCGAAGGCTATTGGAGAGGCGTTGCGGCTATCAAGAAACTCGCAACCGCAGCCAGGGTATCCGACGAAACGGCTAAGAACTGGTTAAAGAAACAGACTATCTGGCAGGTTTATCTTCCTGTGCCCAAGTACATTCCCAGACCCAGCTTTACCGTAAATGCCCCTAATGAAGTTCATCAGGCGGATTTGCTTTTCTTACCACATGACACGGTGAGAAGGAAGACCTATAGATACGCTTTGACCGTGGTTGATATCGCAAGCAGATACAAGGACGCCGAACCCATAACCAGCAAGGATTCTGGGGAAGTCGCAGAAGCCCTAGGTAGGATTTATAAGCGCGTTTTGAAATGGCCTAAGCTGCTGCAAGTGGATGCGGGAACGGAGTTTATGGGTGTGGTTACCAAGACCTTGAAAGACCACGACACCAAGATAGAAGAGCCGAAGCAGAGTACCACAGAGGGTCAGAGCATCGTTGAAAGATTCAATAAAACCCTGGCTGAGCGTCTCTTTGGATACCAGTATTGGAAAGAGCTGGAAGATCCCTCCAAGCGAAACAAGGAATGGACACAGCGGCTTCCCCAGGTCATTGTGGCTTTGAACAACGAGGCGGCCAGGGCTACGGGAATGAAACCCAAGGAGGCCATAAAAAAGAAGCACGTGGAACACAAGTCCTACGTCAGAAGTTCAAGGGCAGTCGGACTAAAGGAAAAAAAGCTCCCCCGCAACATAGTGGTCAGATACCTCTATCAGCCGGGGGAACTCGAAGGTGGCAGTAAGAGAGCCACGGATCCTAACTGGTCTCTGAAAACGTATGAGATTTCAAAGTCCGTCACCAAGGAAGGGCAACCCGTGTTATATTACCTAAATGGCCCAAGTCGCGGATTTGTTAAGGAAGAGCTGCTCATAGTTCCCTAAAGATTCAAAGTAGTGCTAGCTGCCCTTCAAAGTAGTGCAGCACCGCGCGCCCGATTGCACTCTAGGCATGTCAGTCTTATGTTGCCTCTACAATGCCCGCGTTTGTTATTTATGCGATCCACGGAGAACTGCTGATCGTCATTCGCATCGAAGCTCCATAGTAGCGGTATGTTACATTTAGCACACCGCGCACCTTTCTTATAGACGTCGTCCACGCATAGGTCGAACGTCATATTTTTTTCTTTGTCGTGGCGCTTGTAGCGAAGGAGTTTCTTAGCGATGTTCTCCTCTGCTACTTCTTCCGGGGTCTCATCGTACCGCAATTGTGGACCTAAGGCTCTTTTTAACTGTTTGGCATATTCTACGCGACTTACGGCGGTGTATATCAAATTGCTCCAACACAGCCGCTGGTCTATGATCCATAAGGTTTCTGTTATGGTAAGCCCTTGCGCGCTGTGGACTGTCATACAGTAACCCAAACGCCAGTCTGGATGGGAGGTAATTCTTTCCACCATTTTCATAGGCACCCAAACCTTATCGTGCGTTACTGCATTTGGAAGCTTGGTCTTTGTTCCTGGCACCCAGACGTCTCTTTTCTGCATTCGGGTGTCGTGGGGTTTGTAACAAATGGGCACCAGATGCCCAGGGAAGCGTTCCTGGTGTATTCTGAGTAGGTCTTTCTGTATGCGGGACTGCGCTGCGCGTTTGCTGCTCAGCACCAAATCCTCCGGATGCCATGCGTATAGGAAGTCTTCATATGACTTTGCTCTTACACGTTTACGAAGTACCTTGTTTTGTTGGGCGTCACTGAGGCCTCTCAATTCGGCTTTAAGGTTCCTTATATGGTCTTTGCTGCGGTAATCGGCGTTTATTTCCTCAGAGTAATCGACCATTTCTTTTAACCATTCGTGGGGCATCTCTCCGGCTATTGGAGGCGGTTGACATGGATCCCCGGCAAATATCACTTGGCACTTTCCGCGGAGGAATTCTACAAACTCCTGTAAGATTTCTAATGGCACGGTGCAAATCTCATCCCAAAGTATAACCGGCGGTATGTCATGAATGGCTTCTGGTACCCACTTTTGACCATTCCAGCGGAAGAAGCTGTGGTAGGTCTGTGCGTCGTAACCCATCTCCGTTAATTCCCTTTCCAATCGGTGCGTTGGTGTCAACACCTTTATCTTTGGAAAGAGCTTTAAGACGCGCGTAGTCTTACCACTGCCTCCGGTGCCGTAAAGATAAGAGAGACGTTTGTAGGAAATGGGATCTGTAACTGAGGGCAGTGGCTCTTTTGTGGGCATAACGGAACCTGAAAGATGTTCGCCGTGATATTCTACACGTTCTCTCCAAGACTTTATTTCTTCGTCTTTGACGCGCCATTGACCGCTTTCTGCGAGTTCGTCTTCGGTGTAGAATTCTCGCATCTTCTCCAACACCTCTGGCTTTACATACAAGGAATCCGTAGCTACGCGCGGGATGTCCTCTTTGTCGAACCGTAAGAGCATCGCAAGGAGGTTAATGTGCGCATATGCTAGCATGCTGGCACGCAGATGATAATACTGTGGTCTGTGGTCTTGGTAATAGCACAGCGCATTCCATTTCTGTTCTTTCTGGCCTTCTATGAAATAGTCCCACTTTTCCACAGACACCATCGTTCCTTTTTCGTGGGCGCGTTCGATAAGGAAACTTAGCTCTCCTTCGTCTGTTATCAGGCGTCGCTGCATATGTTTTTCACCTTCTTTTGCGCCCTGTGTGAACTTTCCTATGACAACCCGCGCTGTGGGGTTATGCTCCGGTAACCATTTCGTAAAGGAGGAGTGACATAGGATAGCTTCGTGCGCCGTGTATCTTAGCAATCGACGCTAATCGAGGAATTTCAAAAGGGGTATGGGAATCCATTCTTTCTCCTGTAAGTGCTTCCCGTACCACGCGTAAATTATTGGATGTAAGTCTTTTGTAAATTTCCAGGTGGTCAGTCTAACAAATCCCGTAGCTGGGGCGTCGTAGTGACCATCCAACGCAACACGGAAGAATTGGGAGTCTGGATGTCCATAACGGTCGTAATATTCCTTACAATCCCCCAGACCTTTAAAACTTGCAGGGTAGCAGTGCTTCATATCCAGCGACACATACTCATCTTTGTCGTACTCCATGTTCCAAAGACCACCGTGACCATGTTCTACGCAGGCTTTGGCTATGTCTCCGAAGTCCTTTGGGGTGGATTTCCATCCATTTCTCTTCTTTGCGGCCAGAAAGTCCAAACTGCGACTGCTAAGGACCTCATCTGAGAAGTCCTCGCCGAGGGATTCACAGGCGCTCTGGATGCGCTTATGTTCAATCTCCGGACGGTATAAAGTACCATCTTGCGTCATAAACTGACTTCCTTCTGAATCCATCAACCATACGGAGTTCTCGTGGATCAACTTTATCAATGGAGAAGACTTATAGACCTTCGTTTCTTTCTTTCTTGGGAACCTAAGTTCTCGCCAGGCGTGTCCATTATGCTGGTAAATGATTATAGGTGCACCTTTGCCGGCATATTTATCCGTTCCAGGATAGATATCACCGTCTGTAATATCTTTCACATGGATTCGCCTTCCTAAGGCTGTTTCCAACTTCTTGATGTTTTTAATGGTCCCTCCGGTCCTATTAGTATCTTTTTCCCATTTTCTGATGGCTTCTCTTCTCTTTACTGTGAGATTACCTCTGCGGGAGGAATCTTCGAAGAACTCTCTTACCAACTTACCAACGCAGTTACCAGGATGTCGCATTGGTTTCAACTTCTTGACGTCAGGCTTTTTGATCTCATACGCGCCGTAAATAACCACGGTGACCGGGTAAGCAACTTCGTAGAACAGCATGTCTATTCCTTCAAGTGCTCCAGGTCTGGTATTCTTATTCAGAACGAACAAGCTTTGCTTACCAGACGCCCGTATTGGATTGCGGCCCTTTTCTATCATCCACTCGCCGTCTAAGTACTTTATAAACGTCAACTCCAAACGGTAATCACCTTCGGGCATCAAATCGATTATCCTTTCTGCTCTTTCTGCTGTCATCGTCTCATCTGTATCTCCCTCCATAAATGTTGTGAAGGCAAAGTCCGCATCCAGACGATCCAACACCTGAGTTCGTAGCTTACGCACAGTTTTGTTTTGAATGCTTGTGATGGCGTCCATCTATATCCAAGGAATATTTTAACCTCCGTTTGCGGTACCCGACACAGCAGCAGTAAGGACACTTATTGCCGATGCCGGCGGATCGCAGTTGAACCCCTGTAGGGCATTTAACCTACCTCCAAAACCCCAGGGGGGGCTGGTGTTTTTCAATATGTGATTTTTAGCAATGCCGGCGTTTGTCAACTCCGCCTTACTGCTGCTCCTTGAAGGATATCTTTATTAGCAGACTAGTGGACTTATAACCAGGGGGGCTTATACCTTGAAGGATATCTTTATTAGCAGACTAGTGGACTTATAACCAGGGGGCTTCGTTATACCTTGAAGGATATCTGTATTAGCAGACTAGTGGACTTATAACCAGGGGGGCTTATACCTTGAAGGATATCTGCATTAGCAGACTAGTGGACTTATAACCAGGGGGCTTATACCTGGAAGGATATCTGCATTAGCAGACTAGTGGGATATCTGCATTAGCAGACTAACTAGTGGGTTAAACACACCAAAGTTACTTATAGGAAGAGCTCAAAATTTGGTATTGTGCACTTACTAACAGACTGTAGTACAGTTTTTTGCATGACTGAAAATGTCACAGCATGACCACAGTCCAGACAAAAAATCAGCCAATTAAAATCTAGAAAACATCTCGATTGTGGCAAGGTATGCACTCTTCATCCTATCAAATACATGAAACATAGCACAAACACAGTGCAGACGCAGTCATGGAAAGTGCACGTGGAAAGGTACTTCCAGACCAAATCCCATTGCATGAGAAAAAAATCAGTCATAATCTTAGAAACATTATGGTTGCAGCAAAGAACACACATGGCACTTTTCACAGTCATATGAAATCTGCCATACTCACAAGCATGTGTGTCTTACAAATAAGATATTCTTATTGCATGATGCAATATTTGCATTTGTGATTACATTTCGCTGTCTTTTCATAAGAATTATTAGTCGGGTGTACTGTACTTTATGACCAGATGATACATTGAGTTTCTGTCGTCAACTATCAATGGTTAGGTGTTGGGCAAGTGTTGGCCAACAGTCATCTTAATTGACCAACAGTCGAGTGACTAGTGACTGACATGTTTAATCTGGTCATAAAGTACATGATTACCCTACAATTTTATACTGGAAATAAAAGATATGAAAACATATGTAATTTCGTGTTTGATTCATACATATTTTAGCTTTTATTCGTCATTCCCTATGAATTAGACAACTGCAGTTTGTACTCATAGCTACTTAATATATACTGCAGCTAATTATTAAAACTAAATACTTGTTACTTGCTTAATTATTAGTATTAGAGTGGTTTTCATAAACCCGTGAATCAAAGTGTAACTAACAACAAAAGAACACAATGGTATTAGACTAAAGTGTATTTCACGGGTTTATGAAAACCACTCTATAATTAGGTTAGTGAAACTTCCATGCAAGGTTTAGTTGTCAGCAATAGCCATAGTAATTATTATAGTTAGTATTTCTTTTTTATTATTGTCAGTGGTATTGGGTAGAATGTGTGGTATAAGCTGCAAGGGGCGTAGCTACCTGTATGCCATTACGCACATGTGTACCTGAAAAAATGTCAAATTAAAGAGAGAGAGAGAGAGAGAGAGGAAAAAAGCATTCATTTGTGAAGAGGCTGTAGACCCCACGCCCCACAGCACAATGTTGGAGGACTGTCATCTCTGTTGCAGTGCTTCATATCCAGGGAAAGGGAAATAGCAATTTGTCAAAGGCAAAGAGAACAAACTCTTGAGAAATTGTGCGTCCCCTTGAAAACATTCTAGCATGTCACCTTTCACCACTTTTGCTCCAAAGACTACAGTCATTGTTTCATGTAGACTAGTGGTATGTGGATGAGTGAGTGAAAAAGTGTTCCCAATTTGTGCAAAAGTGCTAGAATGACTACACATGTAATAGAGATACTTTTTTCATTGGCCAATTTGAAAAATGACCATGCTTGTGAATAGCACCAGTATAACTTGTGTTATGTAAATATATCAACTTTGTGGGTTTTTTTTGTCTTCTCATTTTGATTTTAGGCATCATGATATGTGATAAACCTGCATTCATAAAACTGAAATGACACTAGCCTTGTTCAATACATGATTTGATATATACCATGATGTTTTTATGTAGTGCAAATTAGCCATGGGATATTAATTAAATAATTAATTAATTAATATCCTGATTTTACGTCCGTGTTTGCCCTGTCAGCAACCATGAGTAGTCTGCATTATAATGCCAAAACTGTATACGTAATGGTGTCTAAAAGTTAATTACTCTGATCTTTTTTATGTTTTATCCAACCATATATCCAGTAAAAATGTTGATTGCAGCATGAAAAATCAGTGTGCCATGCCATCCTAAACATGACAAAACTCCAACTCTAGCTTTAGCTTGTACTTCTCATAACAAGGCTATGACCACTTCACTGATCATCACCTGTAATGAAGATCAAATTGAAAAGAATGGTCTGAGCAATCTAGATTGCAATCATTGATGTCTTGTTGTTGACAATTAAATCCCACATAACCAAAGATAGCACAGGCAAAATAGTTTGCTAGTGCATGGAATTCTTCAGATAATGAGATAACTAAATACTAAAGAGGAGGTATAGTGATGTACCCTGGGGTCCAGAGGTTATTAATTTCTTGCTCTGGCATATATGCTGTTTTCACAAGGTTGGGTATGAAGCGAAATAGAACCTCTGGAGCCCATGCAGGGTAGTTATATAATTATGTTACTTGGGTCATAGTTTGAGGCTTATAAGAGAATATAAAGGCTTTTGGCCTGCTCAAAGTTATTTATATTGGTGTGCATACCTCTTTTCCTTTTTCTGTTAGCTAGCATTTTCTTCCTTCCTTCTGCAATAACTTTGTTGTATTTGGCAGAATGTCTATGGTTTAATAAATTGAAGTGTATATCAAGGAAAAAATTTTATTTTGAAATTCACTCATAAGTAAATTTGAAATACTGTAGTGTGGTTTTATTTATTTTGATTGTGGACTTCTCTACTCAGAGAAATAAACATATTTTGAAATTTCACTATGCATATGAGCTGATGACGTAAATTCCAGAATGTGATTCATTTTGAATTATAATCTAAGACAAGTGCTCTGAAGTTAAGATAACCTTGAAGTGTACCAAACCATAGATTTGAGTTCTTATAGAGATGCTTTGCAAATGAAAAAACACCACTGCTTTGCACAACAGCAATTTTTTATAATGAATTAGGTCTTGAATTTACCGCATCTGACATTTGCATTTTCAATTGATATTACAAAATACACATCCATCCTACTTTATAGTAATCATATGAGTGCTTTTCAAAATGAATTTTTTCTGTTGATATACACTTTACAGGAATATCATATCAAACTCAATTACAACTTCAAATTCATTTATAGACTCATACTTTTTTATGTCGCGGTGCACTGTGTCCATATGCTGGTTGAGGCGCTTCAATGTCTTCCCACACAAAGAACACTGTTTCCCTGGTCTAGCATAAGAGGCTTGTTTTGTTATTTTCTGTAAATTTCCAAATGAGAAGGTTAGCATTTTTATTTAGAGAGCTAGTTCTAAGGAATTTAACATATTGCTGACCTGCTTTTCATACTCCTTGGGCTTCATTTTATGAGTTCCCAGACAGTGGCGTTTGAGGTTTTTTCCTTTGTAGCCACAGTCAGGAAAAATACATTTTGTCCCATTCCTATAAACATATTTTTAAAATATAAAATTAGTATATCCCGATATTAAACACTGACTGCTATTTACATTTTTAGAGCATATTATAATTGTATGATCATTACAATATTGCCATATTACATTAAATTGTCTGGCCTGCCTCAATGATAATTCGAAGATGAATAATTTACACAACTAAAACAGCAGTATCTGAGTGACCAGCACAGCTCTTATACACAAATAGAGTCATTTCCTGAATTTGCATAGATGAACACGAACAGCCCTTTCAAGTTGATACTGAACTAATGGAGTCTTTGACTTGGAACCATCGATTCATGATCATCCAAGTGAATGAAGTAAAGGTCTAATATTGTTGCTAAATGACAGATACAATTTATTTCAACTTTGCAACACCTATAAATTTCAAAAATGAATTATATTCTCCACATCGTAACCTTGCTTTTGTATGCATGAGGCTCTAGCCACCACCACCTTTAATCTTGAGAAGCATAAATTTCGGGATTTCTAATCTTGGGTTTTCTGAATCCCCTTTGTGATAATTTGCCAAAATATAAATATTTTACACCCATATTTTACTGATCCCTATATATAGCTACTCATTGGCTAAATAATTCCTTCAGATGGATTATCTATCTGATTGGACTACCTGTAATTCTATCTATGCTTAAATAAACTTTAAGGCTTTATTCATTTTATTCATTTTATTCATTCATTCATTCCTCAAGAACAAGATTCTTTGTTGGAGTTTTATCCAAACATCCATGTGTCTTTTTATGCACAACTGTCAAACAATGAAATGAAAAGGGAATGACACATGGTTAACAAGTTAGGCTAATTATATGCTTGACAGCCTAAGTGATTAGCACCTGTTCTCCTTAGCAAGTTCCTTGTTGCAGAAATTTATGATTTTTTCAGCATATGCTTGAAAACCTCGAAGGATGGTATGCCTTGTAATGTGGTAGGTTCGTTTTCGTTGCTTTTTAAAATTGATATTTCCACCAGGTACATTGCTCAACGCATCTTTTTCAACAAGGTGTATAAAGTAGTCATACTATGGAAAAGTAGGGTTAGACTATTACAAACAATTTAAAAGGTTATACAGCTGTACTAGGATGGGGGAAAATTTAGGGCAGCTTATATAATAATCCCCTTTAAGAAATTTTGTACGTATATCTGCACCCCAGCAGGTCCCCCAATCTGTGATACCAAGTAGTGAGCTCTGGTTAGCATTTTAAACCACCCCCTCTCATGCATATCTATAACCCCTAAATTAGAGTGATTTTCATATGATCGTGAAAGAATAGGCAAACTAATAGTTAGTAGTAGACTCTAAACCAATGATTTTCTTTTGTTCTTTATCAACTATTACAAACTAAGTGGTCTATTTTCTTTCACAGTCATATGGAAATCACTCTAGTGTCAGACCCTGCATGGCCAATTTGCAGCACTAAAGTTTAAAGGCCCCCCATTTCCTGGCCTATATCCTCCTTCAATAAACAATGAAAAGTCTCTGTGTTGGTTGAAAACATCCGGAAATTTATTGATGCCCCCCCTCCCCGTGACCACCACCATTAATGAGTATATCATGAAGAATAGATTTTGCATGGACACGTGTACGTACAGGTAAACATAGCTGCTGATTAACTGATGTAAAATGCTTACAAAACTACGATCCAATCCAATTTCCTCAGCTAACATTGCCTCGTATTTCATATAAGTGGCAACTATTACAGGATTTCTTAGAGGAGGAAGGCCATATAGTACATCCATGATAGTTGAAAAAGTTTTAGTATAACACTCACTCCATTAAAAACGATGCATATTAGCGCAGCATTTGAAATTTAGTTTACATCCGCCGGGAATCATAATTCTCAATAGCCTTTCCCCGCCCTGAAGGGGCCAGGCCACTCATAGTACGTATTGAAAGTGAATGGGAATCGAGTAAAAGGTATGGCTCAATACCAAAATTAACATATGCCCCTACTAATTAAAATCCCAAGATAAAACTGCGCATGCATGGTATAAAGCACATTCATACTCCTTGAAACTAAATTAAGTATACTACCGATAGCTATAGTACGTGTTCGACTTCAGGCAAGAGCAAATCACGGCCGTACATCGCTTGTATATGTAGATCGAACACATCCCTTACAGTAGCAAGATAGTTATAAGTTCGAATTCAATACCTATTGCTAGTCACACCTTTTGGTGAATTGTGCCCAGAGCGGCCGGTGTATACATATACCGATGATCATGACGTTGTATTTGATACTTCTTGCTTTGTTAACGCGATTTCTCTTTCCCTATAAAGCAAGACTGTGCTGGTAGCAAGTATACAGCATTTAAGACTATTGTTATATCGATCGCGTTGAGAAGCGCCCAAGCTATATATCATTTTAGAAATTCTATAAAACGCACCAGCCAATGCTATAAGTGTCATTACAACGTATTTACAATAACTTACATTAACGCGTTATAATGGTGTTTATTTTTGACTGTAAGTCAATTTACTTCAGTGTGACAGTGATTCAGTTGGACAAAATGGCCTTTTCCCCGAAGGGGGCAAAGGCCAATTTTGAATCAACGTCAACGCGACAATATACCGTGCACGTTTACATTTTTGACCAAAAAGTTCCATCCCTTAATACAGTTCCATACTGTAACTATATATCGGTCAACTAAAGGCACAATGAAAATAATGAACACTATATGTATAGTTAGCGCCATGACATGCAGCTATGGGTTAATGGTTTCAGCACGGGATGCATACTACAAATGTCCTCCCGTTCCAGTACGTGTTGTAGACCGCGGGGTGCAGAATGTTAGAAATGTCTAATAAGGCAATTTTAAATTAATTTGGCCGTGCAATACTATTGCATTTAAAAAAAAATCGCATGAAGGCGCCACATATTAAGAGACATGGTGTGCGTTTTAGCTGCCTGGTTTTACATGCAAATATAGTGTTAATTGCATACTCGTCCCATCCTTTGACAGTTATGCTTTCCATTTCAAGTCTAAAATTGGTTTTCACATTGGATCGACGTCACGTACTACCATCCAGTACGAATTCCATGCAATTAATAGCTGTTTTTCGTACGTATGTACTATAAGATTCAATTCATCTCGACGAATTTTATATAGATTGAAATACTAAGTCGCTGAATTCTAATCAATAACGATGATTTAATTTGAAATGCATACATTTATTTGACCATTTGCTTTGCTATAACTTGATCAACTGGTGGGTACAACAAAGTTTTAGACGCTTTTGGAGTAGCACTGGAAACCTCCACAGTCAAGGCAGGATCTTCAGATGGCCTATCCAGCAAAAAAGGTTCTAACTGCTTTATAAACCACTTGGAAACATTCCTGTGAACACAAAAGCCTGCACCACAACACTTACTGTTAAAAAACAATGTTTCTGTGTCACATGTGACAACAACACGATTTAGATGTGACCATGGCTTAGCTTGTTTGTCACCAAGAAACACTGAAAAATGTCGATATCGTGTTGATCCAGTAGTTAGCAAGGGAAAACATACAATTAAAGGGACTCCTGCCTCTTGTGCCTCATGCTGCAGTGCTTTGCACTCATTTATTCTCCCAGGTTTCAGCCACTTCATTTTGTACACCATCTCTCCCAAAACTGCTTCCTCTAAATCTGGTGTAGTTGGAGGGGTTTCACTGAAATTCACTGATTTCAAGTGACTACACAAGAAACTTGTGTCTCCACTTCGTGCAGCTGTCTCACACAATTGCTTGCAGTAGCTGGAACTGCAGCTGAAACACTGGGGAACAGATGTTTTAAATTGAACATGAATGACATAGTCTCCTCCACTGAATGATTTCCTGACTAGGTAAATCCAATTATTTGCATCGACACAAACGCTTCTAAGGTGCCTCTGGGCAGATATGACATTACTTGGAGAAGATAAGTGCTGTGACCGTACATGCTGGCTTAGTGAGTTTGGGTGAAAAAGTTTCTTGCAGCTTGGGCATGCGATCTTACTTTGAGTAGACTTCCTCACTTTTAGCTCCAGTTCTTCATTGCTTTTAAAAACTGAATGGAAATTTATCTGCATATATTCCTTTTTATCATCCTGAGAAAACAAATTCAGAAATTTGCAGAAAGATGGTGTTTACTGTATTGAGCTCTTTCAGTTTTTAATGCTTACCTTGATGTACATATCTTGCATTTCTTCCAACCTGTTTGCATCCTCATCATGAGCAACAGGATTTAATGGCAACTCTGTAGATTCATGGGTAATGTCCTTTAATAAATAGATAAATAAATAAATAGATAAATAAATAAACTAACAAGTAAATAAATAAACAAATAAAAAGAAACAAAAAAGAAACAAATAAATGAACAGAAATAAAAATGACTGGCCATATGACATTAAATTAACAGATAAATTAACAAAGACGTAGTTATGCACATATATTTTTGCTGAACTGAGGACTTAAGAAACTATTGAATGAAAAATCAGTCAATCACATTTTGAATTTCCTCTGTTTTGCTTTCACTGATATATTGGGAAGTAGATGCAACATCTTCAGATTGAGGTGTAGGCTGAGTGGATTCTTTGACTGTGGTTTTCTTTCTGTTTCCTAAATTGTCAGGCTAATAGATAAAGCAAAACAAAGATTAATAAAAAAAAAGGAAGGAAGGACAGAAAGAGAGAAGGAAATAGTAAATGAAAGAAGGAAGAGGGAAGAAAGAAAAGGAGGAAGGATGGATGGAAGGAAAGATGGAAAGAAGGAAGGAAATTAGAGGAAACATTTTGTTTATGTTGATTCATATGTATCAAAAAATACTCACTAGTCTTGTTTTTTCCAGATGATGTGCTGTCTTAATATGTCTTGCAATTTCCTTTTCCCTGGGAAATCCATTTTTGCACACATAACAATGGTAATGTGGCTGACATTTTAAAAAAGCTTTTGAGACTCTTTGGGAGGAAAACTGACAATTCAGTTTGCATCTTAAAATGTTTATTCCTAAAGCAAAGTGTACAGTTAAATTCAATTTGTTTCATTTTATATTTTTTAAATAATAAATTAAATTGATTTAACTATCCTAATAATCCTTAATATCTCTACGAGTATTGATTCTACACGAATTGAATATGAATGGTGAAATATTTCTTCATTTGATTGAAGGTTTATACTTCCAATCACTATAGATGACTGTGACGTATCCGCATGCAGACTTCATTAAAAATATGTTTACTGCAAATTTGGTGTATTATAATGGCCAGTGTTTAGCATTACAAGTAAAATAAATACTCTCAAAATCCTGCGTAGATGTCACAGACACTTATATTATTGGAACTATGAACCTAAAGTTGCATAAATTAGCATACTATAAGCTTAACTCTAACCTCCATGATCAGTAACTCGCTTATCAACGTGGACTGTCGAAAAGTGCTGCTTGATTTTCGACGGTTTTTTCTTTACGTAAAGAGTCTTCAGGACATAGTGGGCAATGGAATCCATTTCCTCTGCAGCTCTCATGAGGACATTTTTCGTTCAAGCACTTTTTGAATATAAAATTGTCCAGTTCACGATCTTTTACTATCGAAATGTGGTAGTCACTTACATGCGATTGAGAGTTGGCAGCCATTTTGACTGCTACGTACAAGTAGGACTGGGTACGATTTTAGGGGCCGCTATACGCTTGTTAGGTGCTTCATATGGCTTGTTAGGGGCCGCTATGTGCTTGTCTAACTGTGCTTAAGCCAATACCATATATGGAATACGTACGACAACCCCGACTCTTAAATCTTTTGCCACATGCAAAGTGAAAGAATTTCCGTGTACATTATACCCATCCTTCAACTGAGCTCGTAAACATAATTGAGTTGGAAACAAAGCTCATACATTATATCCGGGCCATACTTGCTCGTATCTACGTCTTTCGCGGGTTCAGCGCAGAAGGTCTCGGTGGATTTCTTAATTTGGGGTAAAGTGACAATCTCGTCATCCTTCTTTAACATTCCAATATCATTAAACGTAAAATAAATTGCGTTAAATCCGTAGAAAGTTCCCCTCAACTCTGGCTGCACGATAAAAGGGCATTCTTCAATGTCTGGATCGTTACAGAAAATCCTATTTCTTATCGCTTTCTTACAAAGAACCCCGTTATATTTCCCTATCAAAAGATATTTTTTGTTGTTTATCTTAATTTCTTTTTCGTAACCATCGTTGTGGCAGTGGCTGATGATCTTCTTACGGTCAGAGCCTTGCTTCGTCACCAGATATTCGTAGTATGATTGTCTGGCTTCGTTGACTCCGAAAGACAGGTAGCTGTGCGCAAACACAGGATAGGTTTTTCCCGCCAAGGTTGGCTCAAACGTCACAAGTGCGCTGTCTTTACTTGTCTGTAAAGAAACAGAATGCGTAAAAAAACCAGTTTTATGACAAGAGTAATACATAATTAGCGCTCTAATTGGTTAGATTTTGTGGCGTGACCACTAGCGCATGCGCAATATAGTAGTATCACTGATATACGAAAACTACTCTAGATTAACAGTATCATCGGGAACCCACGGGTAAGCTTCGGTCGCTCGTTTCTCACTTTCAATGTCTATGGAATTTCAAAGAGTATTGTCGTTAAAGTTGTGTATTCACTACATCCACAGCTGTGAAATTTGACGAATCTGAGTATCAGTTTGTGATCAAGAAGCAAAGTATTTTACCATGCAATACGATAATTTCTCACCCTAAATGTGTTCTGAGTTGACGCTCCTCCCAAATCAAGCACTCCGTAAGTTCTGCCAGACGTCTTCTGCGAGAAGACTCCCTTTAGGAAATTCATCAATTTTACCAAGAAGAACGACCCGCTTGACTTCTTCTGTGAGAAGATTCCCTTGATGAAGTTCACTGTGATCCATCCATATAAAGCCTCCTCTTGTCCGCTTATTATCTTCTCGAAGTGGAATGGAGAAAAGTTTTTGAGAGAAGCTTGTTCACTTCATTGATGACAGCATTTTTCTGGGTAATAAAGATAATACGCCGTCGTTAAGAATAAGAATAGACTAGCCCAAGCTCTGTTTCTGGGATACAATTTTTCTCTATTTATCCGATTTGATCTTATCAATATGAATAAAAAGTTATGTATCGACATTGATATTCAAACTATGAGGGAAACTCGCCAAAGAAAGAAATGTGAAGAACCTCTTAATATCCCACAGTTCATTTATGTCTTGTAATCGCCAATCACCGATCGCCATTCGCTGTTTTAACCTTTTTTGAAATAACCGCTATATTTACCTTATCATCTTCTAGTAACCTCATGCCAGCGGTTGCATACAGATAGATTGGAGTCGATGCCTGCCGGTCAGCGGGAACCACCTTTTTAGCACCGTCAATCAAATCATCAAGATAGCTACTGATATCACCGATGGAGTCTGCAAACGAACTAAGGCCAGGTTTAACCTTGTTAGGTTTAGGGACATCGAGTTCTTTGACATCAGAGACTTTAATCGGGTCATGAAGACCAACATCGAGCTTGTACACCTTGATTCGGGTCCCACTTGAGCCCGCGTCACAGAAGACAGCGTACCTCACTTCAGCCTTAGAAGTGGACTTTGTCATATACCTGGCATGTGATTGGTCAACGGTTTGAAATAGGAACATCACGAGAACGGTTAAAACCCACGTGATATTCATGACATCAGCAGTGATGATGTGGCCTAATTTATTTTAAAAAGTAAAATTATCGGACCCTTAATTTTTCATTCATTTCTAGGTTGGTTTTGGTTTAAAATTTGCGTTGTTCTGACTTTTCATCATTTTACAAATTAAATAGACAAGTCGTGTAGTGGGCGCGACGTTCACATTCCGATAACGCCATGCATAGCGAAAATGAGACAAAAAAGACTAAAGATGAATTCAAAAAAACTGGTCAAGATTCTTAACACGTAAACTATTATCAAAAACTAGTATTTCTAATAAAGGTATTCCTCAATAGAAGTTTAAAATGCTCACTGATAGATCAAGCTTAAATGTTAAAAAGTAGGCGTTCTCCATAACTTTGTTGCATGCCGCTAGAAGACAAAGGGGACGCGAAGAACGAAGGAAGGAACAAAGAAACGAAGAAACGAAGGAAAAGGACGTAATTTGTTCTCTGCAATCTTCCTGATGTAGAAATATTGCCTGCGAAAATTGGCCCAATTTTGCAACGTGTGTCGTACCTTAAGCTTACCTGTACTGGTGTCGCTAAAACAAAACCAGAAAGTATTTTTTTGAAAGTTGTAAAGTCTTCGTTGTATCTTGATCTTCTGGCGTATAGACAAAGCAAAACACACCCGGAATGAGCGTATATGATACGTGGCCAACAATATTGATGGGACGAATACTAACCGATTGAAACTGTCGGCTGTTGTGGTCTGATTTTATAAGCACTAGCGTTATCCCTATTGGATGCCGATAGAACAATGGAACAGTAACCGCGGAGACGGGGGGACTGGGGACCTATATCCTCCCCTCCCCAATACTATTCCCGTTTATAGTCCAAGCCCGCTTCTTTTTCCCACACTAGTCTATCTGATAGTCTGTATATTGCTCCCCCCCCCCCGTACCCCCCCTACCCCACCCCACAAGTTAGGCTTGTCCTTAGTCCTTGTGGAAAATTAAGGAGCTTTTTCTTGGTGTTGCAAGGCACCTCGGCAATGAAGACAATAAAACAATATCCAAGGATAATGAATTTGGAGATAAATAATATCCTGCAAAACAAAAATCCTGACCCAGGATATACAATAAAGCTTGCTATATCAAGAAAGACCCGATTAAAAGGCGTCTGTCGTTTCGTGAAAATATCAGGGACGATACCCCATAATTACTGATATATTATCCCTAGTTAATGTTGATACGTCGTACAAGCTTAAATGTGTTTTCGACACACAGCATGGAACAGACACCGATTGCTGAAAATCGTAAATGTCTTTCTTAACATAAATACATTTTTGCCTATTAAAAACCGTTGTGAAATCGAGTTTGTTTGTCGAAGTTAAGACGTTCTATATTCCTTTCCCATTGTTCGTGCTTTAAAAAATTGCGGCAATTTTTTTGCGATTTTTTGCGATTTTGTCCTTAATCAATAATGGTAAAGAATTTACTTGTAAAGTTTTATTCAGGATACCAAGATTTTCCTAGACGAATGTCTCTTTTGAAGGATAAGACAAAAGACTTCGTCTATCCATAAAAATGGCCACAAAAGTCGCAGCAAAAATCGCTAGTGTAAACGGGGCTTTACAGCCGTAGGCACCAAATTTATCATTTTACCAATGTCTAAATAGAATATCTATGAAAGCGTCTAGTGTTAGCCAGCAAAAATAGCAAGTTGATTCAAGTTTGTTTTTTGGACATTCATCAATTGGAAAATTACCCATTGTTCGACACCAAGTCACTCAAAGATGGTATCTAAATTGAGAATATTTTCAACTAGTACCGACTTAAGAAAAAACTTACATTATCGCCACTGCTTCAAAAATTTAATCAGTTAACGGGTTTTCAGTTGCCCATAGAAACCGCTTAATTTTTTTTTTTAATGTCACCAGTAATTTTTAAAAAAATTGAATTTTACTTTGAACAGTAAATTCTTTTATAAGGGAGAAAAAATAAAGAAAATACAATATTCGTCTTTGCATTTCACATTTCAATTCTTCTTTTGAGTCCTGCCATGGGCGGCCAACACCGCTAAAAACACACAAACGTTTAACATATTAAGTAGTAAAGAGAATAGAAAATAATTTGACAGTAAGCTATTAGACCTTTTTAGTTTGGGCGTAATTTTGTCCCATTTCAGACCACATGCCTCCATTCCATTTATCATTCCACGTGTCATTCCAAGATTCCTTGTTGAGTTTTACCCATTTTTTATTTATTTTACCCATGTATTTTCTCATGCACATTCATTAAACAAAGAAATAATACTCTGGATAATGTTACATGGTCTGAATTGGAATATCATTTCGCCCAAACTAAAAAATTCTTAAATGGTAGTAAGCTATTCCATTTGACATCAATAGCTATACCATTCGATAGTGAGCTGTCGTAATCATTGTACTTATTTTTATTTGACTGCCTCAAACCCTTCAATGAATACGACATTAAAGGAGAATATTCGTAAAACATACATCTTTTAGACTAAATTAGTTATGGGACAAAATTACGCCCAAACTAAAAAGGTCTAATAGCTTACTGTCAAATTATTTTCTATTCTCTTTACTACTTAATATGTTAAACGTTTGTGTGTTTTTAGCGGTGTTGGCCGCCCATGGCAGGACTCAAAAGAAGAATTTAAATGTGAAATGCAAAGACGAATGTTGTATTTTCTTTATTTTTTCTCCCTTATAGTAGAATTTACTGTTCAAAGTAAAATTCAATTAAAAAAAAAAATCACTGGTGACATTTAAAAAAAGATTTAAGCGGTTTCTATGAGCAACTGAAAACCCGTTAACTGATTAAATTTTTGAAGCAGTGGCGATAATGTAAGTTTTTTTTTAGTCGGTACTAGTTGAAAATATTCTCAATTTAGATACCATCTTTGAGTGACTCGGTGTCGAACAATGGGTAATTTTCCAATTGATGAATGTCCAAAAAACAAACTTGAATCAACTTGCTATTTTTGCTGGCTAACACTAGACGCTTTCATAGATATTCTATTTAGACATTGGTGAAATGATAAATTTGGTGCCTACGGCTGTAAACGGGGCTTAAACGGCTGTAAATTGTAAACGGGGCTTAAGACAATTTTTTTAAGCACTGCATGGTGATATTGTAATTTTGACAGCCAGATCTAGTTATTCCCCTTCATTTAGATATCCCCTTTGAGTAACCTGCCGATACCGAACAATGGGAAAGGAATATAGAACGTCTTAACTTCGACAAACAAACTCGATTTCACAACGGTTTTTAATAGGCAAAAATGTATTTATGTTAAGAAAGACATTTACGATTTTCAGCAATCGGTGTCTGTTCCATGCTATGTGTCGAAAACATATTTAAGCTTGTCCGACGTATCAACATTAACTAGGGATAATATATCAGAAATTATGGGGTATCGTCCCTGATATTTTCACGAAACGACAGACGCCCGTAATCGGGTCTTTCTTGATATAGCAAGCTTTATTGTACTGGACCAGTCCAGTCAATGTTTTACAATATACCATCTTCTTTGTATTATCGATACAAATGGGGTCATTTAACTTCACATAAAAAAATCCATAACGTTAGAAAGAAAAGCAATGTGATTCATACTCAATGAGGACAGTGTCTATATCCGTACCTATATTCTAGCTACTAAAAAAATTGAATCCACTTAATTATGTCTATAGTAATGTTTCAAGTTATGTACAAGAAAAAGGTTTACAAGAAAAGCGTACTTTAAGTTTGTTTTTCGATTTTTGTAATTCGTATAGCCAACAAAGTTAACCTCAAGTTCTTCGTTTCGAAAATGATTGAAAACTTGATAATCCACTCAAAATGGTATTTACTAGTAACCTGTATAAACGCATATTAATATTTGTAATAAATATTTTCATAAATTTATAATATTGATTTAAAAATGTGTTGTATTTACGTGCTATTCTTATATGTGTAATGTACTTGATTATTATCGATCCACACATATCTTTTTTTTCCTACTTCTCGAGGCCCGCAAAGGTCTATTGGGATTGATTCTTTTTTAGCAGACGCGATTCGCAATCTGATTGGCTAATCGATTTCCGTCAGATCACCTGGAAGAAGTTATGAAAAATCGAAATAGAGAGCGGTTTTGTATGTATTTATCACTGGAGGCCTCGTTTTGGTCCATTTTAAAAACTTCAAATGCTCATACTATTCAAGATTCATTACTTATACATCAGAATTTCACACACATTATCTAAATCAACAAGTTCAATGATATAAAAAAGGGTTTTAACTCGAAGAACGTAAATTTTCAATCTTTATGTAAATTAGCAGCAGTTATTTATGAAAATTGTGTGTAATCTGTCTACAGCGTGTCCAATTAAAAAAATGGTGGTTCTTATATAGCGCATTTCACATGGTCTCAATGCGCTTTTAGTGGAGGACTTTGCGGGCTGCATATTAATAGTATCATTTGACTGTTTAATTAATGGTTGTGTATTAGAAAAGTGTCTAATTAGACAGATTATAAATCACATTTTTTTCTTCCGACAAAAGCAGACATGCCCAGCACCTTTTTCATCGTTTTCCTGCATTTTACTTAACTCTTTCAACCTTCTCACCAAAGAAATGAAGTACTACGTTGAGATGTTTTCAATGCTTTTTCATTAATTTGAAAGAATTCTTGACGTTGCTTGACAGTTTACAGTAAAAGAGATGTTTAACTCGCTAGCCGTCTTTTATGCACGCGGTATGAATTTGAAAATAGCTTTTCTCAAGCTTGTTTTCAATACAGTAAAACAGAATCTTGAATTTGAAAATAGCTTTTCTCAAGCTTGTTTTCAATACAGTAAAACAGAATCTTGAATTTGAAAATAGCTTTTCTCAAGCTTGTTTTCAATACAGTAAAACAGAATCTTGAATTTGAAAATAGCTTTTCTCAAGCTTGTTTTCAATACAGTAAAACAGGATCTTGTTTAAATGGTAGTTAACACAATCTTAGGCTATCTTCTTAAAGAGGTTCTTATTTCTGTGTAAAAACAAATAAAATCCAGCTACAAGATGAAATGGTAATCAGTCTATTTTTCAATCAACCCCACCCCTCCCCCCCTCAACAACACCCTAGAACATTCATTGATTTATCTGCACAGCAATGGAAAGCTTCTATTTTTCCAAACAGGATGGTTCTAACCCACTGCATCACTAAATGATGATTTTGAAAATAAGAACCTGTTTTTCATTTTCTAGGCTAAACAGGTTCTTGTTTAAAGGGGGTGTAAATGACAAATTTGAGGCTAACAGGTTCTTAATTTTCAGGTTCTTACTCGCGGGTTTTTACTGTACTCATTGCCTTTTTATTCTTTTCGTTATACTTTATAAGATACAATGAAAAGAATTACAAGACCATGAATATCCAATAGTGAATCATTATTTTCTTGGAGACAACGTTTTTCTAAAGAAAAAAAAAGATTCATTATTCCGTTTTCTGGTTCCTATAACAAAAGGATTAAGAATGGAAATATTTTAATTGATGCTGGTAATTGAGATATAATTGCCTTCAGGCAGTCGGGACACATTTAGATCTAGCTAATGTCACGTGGTCATTTTTCAACCAATTAGAGTGTTCGCTATATCGGAAAATTTCGTAGCTATATAACAACAGGGTTTATACTTCCCATATGCTATGAGTGTGATGATAGAAATACAAAGTTTTTCTAGGGCAGCAAAATATCCTGTATGTAACATCATTGTCTCACTCAGGGTTTATAGAAAATTAATAGCGAATTCTTTTTAGTCATAGTAATCAGTGTTGCAATTTAACCATTCAAATGTTCACTTTAAATGGGGAATACTAATCACGTTTCACGACAAATAACGGTCAAATCACGTTTCACGACAAATAAAAATAGCCATTTCACGTTTCACGAAAAATTACAACGATCAAAGGCCTGTGAAGCATGAATTTACTAGTCGACTCAACCACTCCACTTACAGGATACATGGGACACAAAGTTACTTCAAATGTTCAATTTTTTGAAAAATACCTTACATTATTTTTAAAAGGAAGATCTTTTATTTTATTGAATTTTTTAAAATATTCTTATTAGTTTTATATTTCTTTAGTTTATGACCGATCAAAGATGTCGCAGCGATTGCAGGAACTGATAGCATGTCAGCGTTGATTCATCTCCTGCAGGGAACATTAGAATCAAATATCCTGCTGTGTGTCGCCGATAACCGTCCTAAGTAAATATCGATTTATCCCCTTTAAACCAAACTTTGTTTTTTTTTCGTCGAAGTGTTTTTCGGAAAACAACGAACTTTAGCACACTTATTCTCCTGTGGTACTCAAGTCATTTCAGCCATATTTGGTCAGTCGGTTCGTACGCTATCCAACTAAAAAAGCGTATCTCATTTTTTTTTTTTTTTTTAATTAAGGTCTTAGTTTATCATTTCTATGAGAGCCCACGTAAAAACCTCAATTCTATTCTCAAAACTCTTTTAAAAAATAACGAGGCAATAAGAAAAAATTGAGATCGACAAGCGTAGTTTAAGAAACAATACCAACATTATTTTACGCAAAGCGGTGGGAGAAGAAGTCTCACTTCGAAAGTCATCTCATTTTTCTTAAAACTTATATCTTCAAAATAAACAAACATTTGCAGAGATGACCTTGAAATTTGAAATTTTCAGTTATTACGCTTTCAGAAAATGCTTACTTTATTGTGAATCTGTCAAAAATTATACGTGTTACGTTTGTTTGAAAAATATGACCTTGTGAAACTGAGTCCCATGTACATCCATTAGAACCTTCAAAAGTTTTATATATAAACCAATAATTTTATTATAAAACTCTATACAACAATTATTTTTCCTAAATTTCTGATTATATATTTGAGATATCATAATTGTCAATGACTATTCATATATGGTGACTAACTAACTAATCTACTGACCTTTTCTTTTTGGACCTGTGACAGAGTGTTTTGAACATTTATGCATACCGTTCCTAGTCTACTTTGACTTTGACTGTTAGAAGGGATTGGGGTAGTGGTTCACGTAATGACGGTATTCGCATTGATCATTCTATTCAAGAGAATAAGGTACATGTTCTTGACGAGAATATTAAGAAACAGAAACACAAGTCATTCCAGCTATTCTTGGATCTTGGAATGACCTATCTCCTATCGCTTTTCGCCTATCGCCTTTGGCTTCGAAAACCTCTTTTGAAATAGGTATGATACAAGACCAAATGATACCACCCCAGGCTAAGGTGTCTTGTCTATCGGCCAGTTTAAAAACCTCGGTCTTCATTCTCGTTTTCATAGGATAATACGATGATAATTATGGTACAAGGCAGAAATAAATCAGAACCTTACATGTCTAGTTTTTTTAAACCAAAAATACCGCTATATCTGTAAGTCGGCCCTTTTAAAATAAGCTGTACAATTTAGTAGGGGAATTACTTATTTGACGGCGATCCACGCGACGGCCATCATGTGACAGGGAATCACGCGCCAGAGATCACGTGACAGAGGATCACGTGATGGGGCCAAGTAAAGTATGTAAAAGTAACATTTCTGGGTTAATAACATGCATTACTGAGTTGATAAATTTTCTCTCTATGTAACTGTTGCCTGCGTTCCATCCGGCCCTTTTCTTCACGGATGTAACGCAGGCTATGTAACTGAAGACTTACTGGACCTCTGCCGTTGAGAATTAGCTGACGTTTTGACGAAACTGATCGAAGATGTAGGAAGGAATGTGTGCCTCGACCGCCTACAAAAGAAGAGAATATCAATGGTTTTAATGCGTGCGAAATAAGGATTAATAATATAAGAACGATACAGACAGTAATTTTGAATTACTCTCTGTATCGATTCTCATATTATTAATGCTCAAAATCCTTACTTATCAAGAAATAAAGATTGCTTTTAATTAATAGAATTATTCCTACTTACTTTTCTTTCCAGTTGACTATATGACAAATAATCCTCCAAGAATATCAGCATGTTCACTACCTCGGGCGGAAGATCACTTGTACGAGCACTGTATCGATCAAGCACATGACAGATAATTTATATCAACGCCGAAAACCTCATTTAAAGAATTAAAGAATAACACTGCAGTTCACGGGAGTGACATAAATGAATGGAAGATCTCCAGGGAGGGGGTGGGGGTGGGTAGCACAAAGTATCGATTAAGACTACAAGTCTAATCATGTCATCCGAGATTAACTTAAAAAATTAGCATGTAGGGAATGACCCTCTAAGCAAGTTTTTTTTAATTTTTACTTTTTCTATACCCCCGAAACAGTGACCCTTAAGAGTAATTCTAGAAATCATTATCACCTGAAATTCTGGGTTATCAAAGCGAATGGACGAATTACTTTGCACTTTACGTAAAGGACAAAATCTAGGAAGAGTAGGGCTCAATCAAACGTCGAACTTCACATGCGCGGAACCTAATGACATCAACGAAGACCGCCTTGTTATCCATTGTTTCAATTAGGTTCGGCTCATGTGAAACTCGACTTTAGACCTGATCTTAAGTAATCCAAATAAGCAGTAAAATAGTTGATTCCACGTAACTTACTTAATAGCTGCTGCCTCGACAAGAGAGGCGCACGTACTGTCCACAACAAGAAAAGAATTGCTCGGTGTACTCAGAGTGGAATTGCTTTAACAAGGTGATTATTCCTACTACAAATGGTGCACAATCGATCTGGTCTGTAGGTTTACGAGAAACCATTGTACCTGCAAGGAAAATGGACAAAGAGGAGAGCGGACTGTAAGAAAAACGAAGATACAGACGTACGTGAAAGAGAAACTGAAACAGACTGGTGAGGAGGGCGGGAAGGAACGCAGCTGAAGGCGGAGGAGAGAAAGAGGGATGCATGGTATAGGTATAGGCTGGCAGGTAAGTATGCAGAAACAGACACAGCGGCACAAAGACGTGATATTTCTTAACTACTTGCCGGTGCAAGGGCGCGATACAAGAAGGCCTCGCTCAAAGCCCACGATTAGGATGTTAAGAGATGATGAATTATAGGAACTGTCTAAATAGGTATTCAAATCATTAGACGATTCTTTCTTGGTTATATGGATGTAAAACCAAGAGTCAAAACGACCTGAAGCAAACGTTTTTTGGTAATACTGCACTTACCTACACTTTTGAGCCGTAAACGAGCTTAGGAAGCTGAGAAATGACACACAGGAATTGAGCAGAGAAAAGAAAGGGTACTTCTTGGTTGTTCACGTAAATCTAGTAAAAAAGAAGATAACAGTTGGTTCAGTAAATGAGAACAGAGCGTACTTAATTGAACCACAAATTAGAGCATGCGATCGGTCTGACTGAAGAGCGGAATCAAATGCAATAACAATTATTTACTAACAATAGGCGTCACATCCGGTACTATATCTGTGTTTTGACTTGGGAGGGGGGGGGGGATACAATTCTAAGCTTGGGGAATCTTCAAGGTTGTATGTGTATCTTAATTTCTGGTTTCAGGCAATAGAAATAATAAAATTGATACTTTAAGGACTTATTTTGACATGTTTTGATTTTAAAGTCACCAGTTGCATATTGATTGCCCCCAGTCAACTCCAGCGAAAAGTCACGTGATTAATAGCAAGCAATAATGTACAACTAAGTAGACGATTGACTGACAAGACTTGTGCTGGCTACTGATGTAATAACATGAACAAACCACTTGATGTCAACAACGAAGTTTTATCGACTGACAGATTGACGAGCAGAATAACAGAACACCAAGGAACAATTTAATATCAACTATTCTAGATAACAAATAGGCCTTTTGAAGTATAAATGCAAGATACAAGCAATTTAAACATTGTTTACCATCCAGCACAGCCTTCCCCAAGGACCTTGAGGCCGCTGAATTGATTCGTTAGTAAAGGTTGTTTTGTTGTAAAAGGCCTGTATTACCAATGATAGACTTATGGACTGACGGACAAGGTCAAAAATGATTGATCGATCGTACGGTGGTAATACCTTGTTCAGAGGATTGTGTATTCCAGCCCATTCAAGATAAGTGGCAGCTTCAAACATCAATGGGTTGTCTTCTTTAGGGTAGGGTAGGGTTTGGATCTTGATAATGAGCCTCAATGTTCTCTCAGTAAAGCCCTGCGACAAATAAAACGAGGATCCGAAAAAATCCCACGGCGATTCATGGAAAGACATCTACAGTTTGTAAGCCACTCGAAATGAATATTTCTTAAACATTTTTTAAGCTATAAATGAAGTTCCCCTTGTATGGCACTACTCTACCAAATGGGAACCCTGTGTTTGCGCATTCCTTACACGCTGAAGCCTGAGCTATGAGTCATAAAGTATTAAAGATGTAAAAGATTAAATCAGGGCACGAAATTAACTTTTAACCCACAAGCAAAACCTTGCTAGTAAGTTGTGTTTTCTTTAGCAAAAATGTCAAAGTTACTAGCAATCAGACTTTTCAGTCCTTCAATTTCTGGACTGTGGTCATACTTGCAAAACGATTAGCTTGTTTTAAACTTTTTGTGACCCGCTAAATACAAAATTTTACCCGCATTTTGCGAGTTTGCGAGTGTTAATTTCGCGCCCCTGAAAATGTAGTCCTTTGTTTTCCATTTACTTGTTGAAGTTTCCAACCGCTTCCCAAGATCTTAGAATCAAATTTACAGGCACAGAGTTCAGCTCATTGCGATCTGTCTCTTATAAGCTGCATCTGGCCTACCTAAGGAGGAAAACGTTCAGTAGTAGTACCGAAGACTTGGGCGTTTTTATTTACTTCCACTAGTAAATATCGTTCGTTAGTGAGATGTAAGCGCACTGAGGACGTCAGGTCTATTCATCATCATCATTATGATTATTATTATCATCATCAGCATCATCATTATAATTATTATTATCATCATCATTATCATCATTATAATTATAATTTCATCATAATCGTCATCATAATCTTCATCATCATCATCATCATCGTCATCATCATCATCATCACCATTCGTCATCATCAATGAAAGGCAAAATAAAGGAAGACAAATGAAAAGAAAGACGAACTGAAAGAGAGGGACAGGAGGGAAACTGGGGGGCTTTTGTGTGTATTTTAGTATCTTTTTTCCGTATGACCTCATTATCAACTCAGTTGTACTGGGTCCATTGTTTTTTTGTTTTTTTTTTTTGTTTTTTTGTTCTTTTTTTTTTTTTTTTTCTTTTTTTCTTTTTTTTTTATGGTATGACTTTCTTTTCCTTATTTTATCTTAGTTTCGAACTTTGTTTTTTTTTTTTTTCTTTTTTTTATTATTGGTGATTTGTTGTATTTTTTTTTTGTTTTTTTTTTTTTTTTTTTTTTTTTTTTTTTTTTTTTTTTTTTTTTTTTTTTTTTTTAATTTTTTTTTTTTTTTATGTTTTTCTTTTTTTTATTTTTTCTTAAGATGACTGTCAGAAGGAAAAGATTAAAGAAAATAACGTTTTGTATTCTTTTTTTTTTTATTTCACGGAGCGCCGGGCGCTGGGAGCGGGGGGGGGGGTTGTGGGTTTTGTTGTGGTTTGTTTCTTTATATGTGATGGGGGGCTGGAAGGGTTGTTTACACTACGTTGTACGGACTTCGCTTACAAATATGAACAGTCGTGAACACAAATTATAATAATCCAACTAAAATTGAATAGATATTCACTTGACACGAGGAAGCTGTTTCGAATTCGATAAATCGATAATTTGATTTCTCGTGGCCTTTCTGCATTGTGTCTCAATTCAAACGTGTGAAATCGTACAAGTTTTCCATCTGTGACGAAGTAGTGTTTGCGGGGGACGCCGACCAATGCATTTATCATTGGCATCCATATAGGCACGGCCATGTAAGCTTTGGTTTTTTTTTTTTTTCGACAATGCTGGGGGAACACTTCATGGCGTCCTCCAAAACTCTAATATCTCATGTCTAGATTTTTTTTTCACGATCGCGCGTTGGCGGTGATTTTTTGCGGGAGTCCACGTCTCTGTGTTGATTGAGAAGCGCGTGGTATGGTTAAAGCCGTTCTATTACACGGGCAAAGTAGTTCCTTGACAAGATCTTTGAAAAGTTTCATTGACATGGTGTACTGAGAGGGGTTAGGAGTTTTCTTTGACAATTTTTCAACTGACAAGTTTTTTTGGTTCATTGTAGGTTGATAAAGTTTTTCTTGACAAGGCCTTTTGGAAAAGTTCATTTAATCGCGTCGTCGTCGTATTAGACGGTTTGACAAGCTTTCTGCGACAATTTCTGTTTGACAAGTGAGCATTTGCTTCGTGTAGATGGAATTGGATATTGAAGACGCAAGGAATTCGCTTGCCACTTGCTTCCCTCGCGACCCCGCGTACCGCTTTTCTCTTGCCCCCTCCCCTCTCTTTTTATGGGACAAGCAGACGACGCACAGGCAATTGCTAACACTAGCTTCTGTTTGTTTGTTCTTCACACCGCCACTCGTGGTTGCGACTAAGCAGCGGCGTCTTCTGGAAGCGAGCCAAGAGGCGTTGCGGTTTTTTCACCGGTTTTGGAGACCGAGCAAGGCGGAAGTAGGAAGTTTTTCGAGTTTTTTTCCCCAATTTGGAATTTATTGCGCAATACTACACTTGACTTTAATCGCACAACTTGCTTATTCCATATTCGTACTGAAGCAGTCTCACTAACCACAATAGCTACAAACGTCTACAGTTCTGGACAGTAGTCTTTTGAAAAAAACTTTACTATTAGACATATACCGAAAGAGATAATTAAGTTTCGGGCTTAAATTAACTAAAGATCTTAACTGGTGGTGGGTAGGATTTGGGTATTCTGTATAGCATCTCTTATGGCAGAAACGGGGGAATGCGTCAAAAGGTTACCAACCTAGTGAGGACTATCTGCTTATACAAAAGACAGCTTGAGAAGTATGAGAGGGATTAATGAAACTTCGGCCAATACAGACCCAAAAAAAAGGAATTGTTGATATAGTCAGCTACCTGCAGATGGCTGGTTATCCATCTGATATAATCACAGTAGGTTTTGGAGAAACCGAGGGGAAGGAAAGCAAGTGGGGTTCAGGGAAGATTTTTGAATGGGAGAGGTACAGTTTTTGTCGTATATCTGTATAGAACAAAACCATTTTAGTCATTTGTTACAACGCAATAAAAAACAAAAGCGTCATTCCACACCCTGAAAAAACTTCTCGACAAAAATTCCTGTTTTAGTACTCATTCCAAACGTTTTCCCACGCGGACAACGTTTTTTCTGGACAATTTGGGCCGCGATTGAACAAAGGTTTTTTTTTTTCGGCACTGTTGCCATAGTACGCACAGTCCTTAGGGTAAAAGCACAAGGTTACCTGGATCTCTTTGACGATGCATTGAATGACAGCAGGTATCAAGGTACGATCAGGCCAAAAGTGCCAACACTCTGCGGAGCTGACGCAAAGAATCAGCTAGGTCATCGCCCTTACTGTTGCGTCCAGTAGTTCATTTACCAGGCCCTCCATCTTGGTACAC
>WHPX01000735.1:0-67199 GCA_011057435.1 Actinia equina | reverse complement strand
ATTAAGTTTTAGCAGTTGCTAACATTGTCCTGCAAACTAAATTTATTGTACGTTTCTTGTGTCGTTGTGCTTTAACGAAGTAAACCATAGATATCGACTAGCTGTTTTATCGCTGTAAGTACAAAGACTCACAGAAAACTGCATAATTTTCAAGGGAATATTTACGATTTAGTCGTTTCAAGTTAATATCTAAATATCTTTTTACAGTTCAACTTGTTCAACCCCTTAATTTATACAGAGTTATCACTTCTGTAGCATTAATAATGTCTGCTATAACCGCTCTTGTAGTGAAAAGAGAGAGAGAGAGTGTGTGAGAGAGAATAAAACACGAAAACCAGACAAAAGTACGTAATTTGCATTTGGTACAGAATCAAAACACGGCACTTTATGCAGACGACATTCTCGTCAGATAAGGTATCCATGACAACAGTTGTCATAGTAACCAGCCTAATCAAAAACTAACACCTAAGTGATAATCATATTGAGATTTGTTGGTAATTGAAGGTCTAGTTGTGATTCTGTGATATCTTCGTTTCATTTTGCCTGTGGCGATATGCAGGCTTTTATCAACGCTTGTCTTCCTCTCCATCTCCGCTTCCTTTGGCACCTCATTTTTCCTTTTAGCAAATTTACCGCTCTTTTTTCGCGATAAACTTTGATCTACACTTCCTTTGCTTCTGGAAGTGCAGGAAGGAGCTTCGAAATAGTTTGTGTTAAAAGGTCTGAGCTTTGTGGGCGAGCTAAGCGTCAGTGCGCTCCACGGCCCTTTTCTCTCTTTCTTAGTTTCAGGCTGTTTTAAAGACACGTCCTCTGTTCTTTGTCTTTTTCTTCCAGCATGAAGAAGGGGCTCGCTGGAAGACTCGGACTCGGACCTCTTTGCTAGAAGCGATTCCTTTTTTCGTTCAATAAGTTCACGTATTGCTGTGGAGTCCCTCGGTAACGGTCTAAGGGGGAAGTACGCATGCGTCAGGGGTTGAATTCGAATTAAGTTATTTTTAGTAACGCTGCTGTCTTGCCAGTTATTGAACGCAATCATAGGCAGTATACTATCGCCAAATATGGAATACAAACGATGGTACTCGCTGTTTGATTGGGTGGTAGAGTTCGTAGAGCTTGAACGAGATCTCGTAGGGAATGATGGGCGGCGTTCCATCATGTTCGTCCCAGCCCACGGCGAGAGGTTTGCGCGGAGCATGGGGTGAGAGGAGTTGTTGACTTGGAAGTTGTACGAATTGACTGGGACTCCTTTGGTTTTGGACTTGAGAAGACAACCTGATGCTTGCTGTGAATCAAACCAATATACAGATTGCAAACAGAGCCGAAAAATTAAGACAGATTCAGCCACTATAAGCCGCGTATGATGTGTGAGAGCAGATGAAATATTGGACTCATTAGAATTGTACTATTCGTCAATGCCCAGGTTTGAACACATAGTATCGTGTACTGTCGATTTAACAATGAAAGGAGGTAGGAATAGATTGTCTGATTTTTCACCACACTCGAGTCTCTCATAGTTCAATAGTACTCGTAAGTTTAGATTTCTTGAGCTCTTAACTGTATCTTGGGAAAGGTCTGTTTAGCTTGTTAGACAGACTATTTGTGGAGAGAGGAAAACCGGAGAATCCGAAGGAAAACCCTCGAATAAAAAAATCGAGGGAGAGACCTACCCAATTCAACTCACATGTGGTGCCACGCCCAGGTATAAAACATGAGACCTCAGAGGTGATAGGCGAGTGCACAACTGATACTCCCCCCTTGATTCAAAATAGACCTCATTCGTTGCGTTGCGTTACAATGTGTCCCATTTCAGACCACATACCAATCTTTCGATAATAAGATTCTTTGTTTGCTTTGTATCTATATTCATGTGCCTCCTCGTGTAAAACCGAATGCAACCGTTAAGGTGACTGCCTACTTTTGGAAATTGATTTAAGCTTTTTTTTAAACTTCGATTTTCCGAATTGAAATTTAATGCTGATTCCAAATCTGGAAAGAAAAATAGGTTGTCCCGAATTCGTTTTCGAGATAATCAGCATTTAATGGAAGCCTACGCACGAGCTTATGGAGTAAAAATTGCGCCACCGGAAGTGATTAGAAAAAATTAAGATTAATAAGATAATATTTATTTGCAGACTATATGATTGCACGAATGAAGGCTAGTCAATCCTTCTACAATAATACATGGCTATTTTCGACAAAAAGACAAAGAGAGACATTGATTGTCATATTTTGTAGTTTCGGTGCTCTTAAAAAATCTCATAAAGTCGAACAAAAATCCCTACAAAAATCTATTTTTTCACGTGTTCCTGATTTAAACTTTTCCTAAAATGTTGATATAACCTAGATTTTTAGAAGTTTTTTCGAATGAGCTATCAAAAAATATAGAGTCCCGTGCAAAATGTGAGGGTTTTGCCCTGTTGAAGCTCAAAACGCGTATGGTTCTTCAATAAAATCTTGTAGATTTTTCAGCGGTTTTTGAGCGCGCGCACATCGTGGGCTCAAATCGAACGTTCAAAAGTAGGCAGCCACCTTAAACAAAGAAATGACACTCTTGGGAATGACACGTGGTCTGAAATGGGAAAACATTGTAACGCAACGAATAACGTCTATAGCCTAACAATATTGATCAAAAGTTCATTTGCTTAAAACTTACGAGTAACGCTCCGTACACCTGATAAGCCTCGCCCTGCAAGACGGCATTGGATGGACTGTTGTCTTGAAGGACTTGTTGTAACTGTTGCCAGTAGTTCTTGAGGTATGGTAATAGAAACTGCTCTAATGCCTGTCAAGAACATCACAAACAGCTACGTTCAGCATATTCTTCACGCCTTCCTTTTTATTACTTCCATTTTCATATTTTTTCCCTTTCCTCGTTCACACCCATTTTCTTCTTCCGATTTTTTTCTTCCCATTCTTCGCTTTCCCAATTTCTTTCCCGTCTTTTCCTTCATTTTTCTTTTCTTCCTTATTACATCCCTCATTTGTTTCTTCCATAACTTTTTCTTTCTTTCATTTTCTCCTATTTCTTTTTCACTTCTTGTACTTCTTTGTCTCCTCTTGCTTCTATATATAATAGTCTTATTCTCTACGTTCTCCTTATTCTTTATCTCTAACTCTTTCTTCGTACATTCTACATATCTTTTTATTTTACAAAAAGCTTAGTCGCTCTCAGAACGTACACTTGGGCTTCCAAGGACTTGTTTCTGGGCTCTAGTTTAGTTACGAGCCTTCGTTATCATGAGCTCAGCGGCAATTTGTGACGATAGAAAACTTCATAAAACGCCATTTTATAAATTGTACATTCCACAGGAAGCCCGAGTAACATAACGTGTAACATACCTCTGGTCCCAGTTCAGTCAATCCAACCACAGCACCATAATGAGAACAGTATGGCCGTCCATCATCTACGAGCACCTCCTGTAGTGTCATGAGCAGTTGTTGTCGCAGATAGTTCACACTATTATTACATTTACTGCAATAAATGATATTATTCATAATGAACTATACTCAATAGACCTCTACATTGGATCTATTTTTTCCCATTTCAGACCACGTGTCATGATCTCTATAGTATTACTTCTTTGTTTAACGGTTGCGCATGAGAGCTACACATGGATATGGATGCAGCTCCTCGAGCGGTGATTATGAGGTTTTCCAAAGTTTTCCAACGAGGAGGTAATACTAAAACTTTTTTTTTATCCTGAATTTCGTCTTTTCTCTGATATTCAAGTCTAAGATTATACCAAAACAATTATTCCCCTCAGGCTCAGTAAATATGGTGATATTTACCTCAGGCTCAATGATTATGGTGATATTTACCTCAGGCTCAGTGATTATGGTGATATTTACATCGCCGCTCGAAGACTCGTGGCTTGGAAAATATTCACCAATAACCAATAACTGACCCTTGATGAATAATTGTTAAATAATTGTACTTAAGTGTTATAATGCTGCCATCTATCTTTTTATACCTACCGACTGATGTGAGCCAAGATACGAGCTGCGTCATCTCGCAGCCGCCAGTGATCATTCGCAGGATTAAAAGATACAGCAAGACTCTCTAACAGGCAGTACATAACAGCTGTTACAAGCTGAATAACCTGAAATATAGTCAAAAGAGAACTTTATCATCAGATGTCGTCTGACAGGAAACATGTATGGTAGTTATCGGACTACTGTGTAAGTTTGTTTTTGTTTTACAAGGGTAGCACATTGGATAGGCCCTCATTAAATGATTGAATTGGAACTAAAGAAGTTGATTTTTGTGGAGGGTGGAGGATCTGGGGGAAAAACCCTTGAATGACATTGAGAGAACCAACAAATAACTCTACTCATACATGCAAGGCTGTAGCCAACACTTGGCATTGGTTGGGTTTAAAAAAAGAGGTAGTCCTGTTTTTATATTAAATTTTTTTTATGAGGGGGAAAAAGATTCTGAAGGTAATAAGTGGTGCAGTTGAAACTGGACCAACCATACTGGTGGCTACGGGCTGGTATGATGGCTAGTCTGGTTGGAACCCATAGCCACAGCAGTGAGAAGGGGTGCATGAGCAGTAAACTACACCTGTGTGTCCCACTATATCAAAGAGTAGAAACACAGCCATAAAAATAATAAATATTTCATATACTGCTATATGTTCTGAGAGCTGCATGACAAGGCCTTGTACTCCCTGTATGTATCAATGAGATCATTGCCTAGACATGTACTTACATAGGGTTCTAGGAAGAGAGATGGATTGTCTATGAGAGACCTGACCATTGAGAGCAAGTGACTCAGTTGTTTCATATCATGGCTGTAGGTCTTGACCTGATAATGTATGAAAATATAGTATTATTCATGAATTGGTGAGTTGATTTGAAGTATAAAGAATTCAGAGTTAATAACATATGATGTGATGATGATGATGATGATGATGGATGGATGGATGGATGGATGGATGGATGGATGGATGGATGGATGGATGGATGGATGGATGGATGGATGGATGGATGGATGGATGGATGGATGGATGGCAGATGATGGATGGATGATGATGGATAGATGGATAAATGAATGAATAGGTATAGACTGAATAAATGAAAAATATTACTTTTTAAAAAGGTGGACATTTAAACTAATTTACTTACCCCAGAAGATATGAAATTCACAAAGTAGGCAAGCAGTGACAATATCTTTGGGTTGGATTTCAAATCATTAAGGCTGACCTGAAAATCAATGGAAATATTTTACATTTATGTGTCAGTATGCTCTAAAAAAAGGCCAGACATTTACTAATTTGGCCAAGGCCAAAGTACATGTTCGCTTTATTGATGATAATATGTTTCTTAATGTGTTAACAGGACATTTCATTTTTATTTATTTATTTTATTAACTTTTCCTTTAGGGCAGGGATACCACAACAGCTTTTGGTAATTCCTGTGGGCCCTGTCTTGTAATAGCTATGAGCACAGGCTCCGAAAAAGGGTCGACAGCATCTTCACTGGGTTAGATTTGCTTCAAGTCTTGCTCGTTAATTTTGTTATTTTTGACAAATCACAGCATACACTTTCCATTACAAGAGCTTTCCAAGGGGAACGGTGCAAAGGAAGGGAGAACAGTTGGCAACACTCGTAAAATATAGCACTTCATTAACATCAATCAGGTTGGTGGCAAAAACAGACCAATGCTCTTACCAACTGAGCTTACCTTACGGCACCTGTCATTTTCTCCAAGTACTGATTTGGTAATTTGCTCATAATAATTAATGCAAGCCTAAAAACATAAATTGATGTTCAATGAACTTTCAGAGTAGTTTTCGTGTGACTATGAAAAGCTCAAGGCATAAACGCAATCATGACACATCAAGGCATACGTCGGACCAATCAATAGTCCCCTTCACAGTTCCCTGCACCATCTTGAAAGGTAGCCGTGCCTTTGCATCGAAGCGAGACGAACGGTGACCTTGCAATGATAGGGACCTTTTTTAACACCTTGAACAATTATTCAAATGTCTCTATCATTGCAAGCTCACCATTCGTCTTGCTTCGATACAAAGGCACGGCTACCTTTCAAGATGGCGCAGGGAACTGTGAAAGGGACTATTTGTGCAAAAATGTACTCTATATCTACTCAAATACCAGAAATATAGCATGAACACGATCATGCCAAGGTCACAGCACTGCCAGACCACTCACATTGGGCGAGATAAAAATTAGGCAATCACAATTCTAGAAAACATTGTGGTTGGGGCAAGACACGCATACAGCACTGAGCTTTTTACAGTCATACAAAAACTGCTCTATCATGTGTCAGTCATGTTTATTACCATAAGAATTAATGAGAGTTCATGGGTATCAAGGATGGCATAGCGTTAACACATTGTACCCTCACCTCTGGTGTCTTAGGTTCAATTCCAGGACTACACACACATTATGTGAGTAGAGTATCTCCTTTGATTTGAGAATTTTTCTATATGCGTTCTGCTGTTTTCCTACCTTCACAATTTGATAAATTCCAATTCTAACTGCGAGTTATCCATTTCCCCAATTAGATCAGCCCAGAGATTATTTCAGGGCTCAATCTGTGAATTAGCCGTGCCCTGACTTACAGCTCAGAGGTTGTTTCAGGTTATTAATAGAATTTGAAGGTTTTTTAATCAATGAAAAAGAGGCTTCGTAAAGCAAAATAATGCATTTGGCAAAGTATTCCCTACCTGTGATAATGACTTGTGTTGTGCTCCACCTCCTGCTTGTCTCCCTGTTGCAAAAACAAAATGTCGTTTCACTTTTATATTCATTACCATTATCATATACCTCTTTTTCTCTATAGAGGACTGTCAAAATTCAGTTTTTTCTGATAGAGAAAATGAGGTATTTTTAACAAAAACTATCAATGCTATTTGAAAAATTTCTTTCCAGAAAATTTTGTTGAGTTTGACTGAATACAAAAGAAGTTATGACCTATCAAAAATAGAGACTTTCATATGTATTTATCACTAGATATAGAGACCGTGTTGGTGGCCTCGTTTTGTTGCATTTTCAAAACTTCAAATGCTCACATCATGTCAAGGATTTATTGCTTTCATTTGGGACTCACACACATTATCTAAATCAACAAGGTCAATGATTTCACAGGGTTTTCACTCCAAAAACATTGATATTTAACTTTTATGCAAATTAGCATTAGCCATTCATAAAAGTAATGTATAATCATGTCTAAATAATTGCAATGTGCCTAGACATTTGCTGTGAGTGAGCCAGACATCACTGCCAGTAGTCTAGACATTTGTTGCAATGTGTCTAGACATTTGTTGCAATGTGTCTAGACATTTGTTGCAATGTGTCTAGACATTTGTTGCAATGTGTCTAGATATTCATTGCAATGTGTCTAGACATTTGTTGCAATGTGTCTAGATATTCGTTGCAATGTGTCTAGACATTTGTTGCAATGTGTCTAGACATCATTGCAAGTTGTCAACATGTTTGTTGCAGTGTCTCTAGAAATTTGTGCAAGTGGTCTAGACATACATGTTGCACATGGACTAGTCTGTATTGCAAGTGTATGCTGCAAAAAGTCTACACATATATTGAAAGTATCCCTATAAGCATACTGACTTTGATAAGAACAGAGGTTGTTTAGTTAATAAGTTAGCTGCGCCCTGACATTGTTGGTTAGCCCAGAGGATGTTTGATTTGTGAGTTAGCTGTGCCCTGACGTTGTTCAGCCCAGAGGTTGTTTTATCTGTGAGTTAGCCATGCCCTGACTTTGATCAACCCAGAGGTTGTTTGATCTGTGAGTTAGCTGTGCCCTGACTTTGATCAGCCCAGAGGTTGTTTGATCTGTGAGTTAGCTGTGCCCTGACTTTGATCAACCCAGAGGTGTTTGATCTGTGAGTTAGCTGTGCCCCGACTTTGATCAACCCAGAGAAGGTTGTTTCAGGGTGAAAATATTATGGTTCACTTTGCGCAAATTATACATACCTATGCCTGTACCCTGTGCTTGATTAGGTGGGGCTCCCTCAATGCACAGCCAATGAGCTTCAAGAAAGAAAAACACTTCTTACACCTTATCACTATGCACACTATGAAACCCTTGCTAGTAATTTCCAGTCTCTCTCTTTATTACCTACCACAGGCAACCCAAACCTGGTAAAAACTCTCAACTAAAATAAATAAAACCCCATGTTACATATCATTGAATGTGACAAATAATACTGGCAGGGGAGAGGAAGGAATCTAACATCAATCTGTTTCCACTTCCCCCAAAGATTCCGATTTTATTCCATACAAACTCTGTAATTTTGTTCTTTCTCTGAACCCAGCACCCCTCAGAAATTCCAAATTCCACCGTGGGGTAGGGGGTATGGATAATTTCTAGTACTACTCATTTTTTATATATTTGATAATTCACCAAAGGCAGGTAAATTACAAAAGAAATCTAGGTTCATTACAAAATAAATAACCCACTATCTTTAACAATGGTTTCAATAGCTGTCTGACATTCAGGCTTCAGCAGTTTGTGAACACGATAGTTAAGACCAGTGTGAAAGTGCAATGACTGGATTGATACATTAGGCAAAAGCCCCACCAACACAACTTATTTGCATATTAACTATAAGCACTGGGAAATGTTGCATCTTTTTACGTACTTCTATGAATCCCAACCCACCACAGTTTCATAGGAGAAAAATGCATAATTGATACATTAGACAAAAGCCTTATCAACACAACTTATTTGCATATTAACTATAAGCACTGGGAAATGTCGCATCTTTTTACGTACTTCTACAAATCCCAACCAACCGCAGTTTTGTAGGAGAAAAATACATAATTGATACATTAGGCAAAAGCCTTATCAACACAACTTATTTGCATATTAACTATGAGCACTGGCAAATGTCGCATCTTTTTATGTACTTCTACAAATCCCAACCAACCGCAGTTTTGTAGGAGAAAAATACATAATTGATACATTAGGCAAAAGTCTACGGGGAAATGTTGCATCTTTTTACGTACTTCTACTAATCCCAACCAAACGCAGTTTTGTAGGAGAAAAAAGCATTGATACGTCATGATACATTAGGCAAAAGCCCCATCAACACAACTTATTTGCATATTAACTATAAGTATGGGGAAATATCGCCTTCCCTTATGTTCCACTATGATTCCAAATAAACCACAATTTCGTAGGGAAAAAAACCATCATGTTTCTGGCAACAAGCAGGCATGACTCCGCCCACAAAAGCAAAGAAATGTGTTTATCAGTCAGGCAGCAATTTGCAGTCTTTTAATTGTCCACATTAGAAGAATGAAAAAGGCAAGGCTGGATTACCTCTAAAACATAATATCCATGCTGTGTTTGACTATTGCTTATGCTATCATTCTTAAAAAGATAGAGTGCAAGCAATTAATCTGTGAAACACTAATTACTAAATAGTACCAAATAGTGCTAATTAAACAATAGAAACAATGGAATTTGCATGAAATTGCGCTATTTAGTATTGCTAACATTTCACGGTTATATTGTTTGCTCTCTATTCCAATGTGACTTCATTAACCAAGGCCACCCAAACAAATGTTTTAATAAAATTAGCAAATGGCATTTTTGACGCTGAATATAAAATAATGGTGGTGAATTCTGGAGTTTAAACTGTTTATTGTTCATATGTGATCTTGCACACACAAAATATATGCTTTTATATTATTCATGGGAAGCACCGTTGGCGTGCGCTGCTAATGCGCCGCCTCTCAGCAATGCGGCACAAGTTCGAGTCCTGCCAAACTCGATGACGTGTGTGAGTAGAGTTGTTTGTTGGTTC
Source organism: Actinia equina (assembly GCA_011057435.1). Classification (NCBI taxonomy): domain Eukaryota; kingdom Metazoa; phylum Cnidaria; class Anthozoa; order Actiniaria; family Actiniidae; genus Actinia; species Actinia equina. The sequence goes on along the minus strand of WHPX01000735.1, from coordinate 57,402 downwards.
TCTCCTGTGCTTCGAGGGTTTTTCTCCGGGTTCTCCGGTTTTCCTCCCACCTCAAAAATCAACTACTAAATTCTAATTCGATCTTTGGGCTTTCACTTAGTTTGAAGCCTAGCTCTGTTGTGATTGTCCCAATATGCTGTGATACAACATTGAAAAGCTTTGTAGATTTTAGATTTTAGATTATGGGGGGGAAATGTGAAAATTTGTGCAGATTTTATTGTTTAAATACTCAATTGTGATTGGCTAATTCAATTTGTCTGAGTGGTGATTGGTTGATATAGTCGCACGGTAATAATGAATTACATATATTATACAGTATAAGATACCTTTAACAGTTGTTTTCCCTGGGTCAGTAGGAAGGACAGTCCCAAGAGCAAGTTCACGTACTGACACATCTTTCTCCTCAACAAAGAAGATGTCAACATCTTTAAGACTTGTGCTGCGGAATGGCATTTCTTCTGCAGAACCATACCCATATATTGGCTAAAAGGACAAATAACAGCAGCATTTAGTTACTGTACACTAAATAAAGGTTAAAACGCTAGGGCAAAAGTTTGCATTGAAGTTCAAGATCGAGGGCCACAGGCCGGAGGTCTTGAATTTCAATGCTAATCTGAGCACATGCATTTTAACTGGTTTAAAAAACAACCAAGCCCTGTTTTAAATGTTTGATGTCCAAAGGGTTTAAATTTCGATGGCAAGCCTGTCCCGGGTTTTGAATTCAGCCCCGCTCTCCCCTGTTAGTATCAATGCTGACAGGTTTTCCATCGCAATTCAAACCTGACATCAAACAATAGAAATAGGGCGTGAATGTTAGAAGTACTATACTAACCCAAGTCTCATCTCTGATTGATCTCTGGACTCAGCATCACACGAGAATGGAGTTTGATTTATAAGTCTCAAATCTACCTTGATGGAAGGTTTTTATCTGGGTTCCCTGGTTTTCCCCCCTTAACAAAACCCAACAAGGTAAATTACAATTTCAATCTGTGAGTTAGTTGTGCCCTGACTTAGATCAGCCAAGAGATTGCTTCAGGGTTTGATAAACATTTGAGGGATTGTGTACTAACTCAAGATTTCTAAGCAGCAGTACAGATGGTATAGACCACTTTCATAATATTTCAAGAGGTTATTTATGTACCTCAACACTACATAGTTGTAATGCTCTGTTCAAATCTTCTGTTGTCATTCGTTTTCTCCTGCCATGTTTCATAAATTGGGCTGCATTCTTCAATAATAAAGAAACACAAATGAATAAAAAATGGATGGATGGATTAGATTAGAATAGATGGATTGGATTGATTGTTTGGTATATAGGTCATTTCACAGATGAATTGGTTGATCATTTTTTAATTGGTGGATGGGATATTAGGTTGATTAATGGGCAGACAGAACAATGGATGTAAGGATGAATAGTTGGGTAGAACAGGATGAATGAATGAATGAATGGGTGTGCTAGATTGATGGGTGAAATGAATGAATGTATAGGAAAGAAAGAATAGATAGATGAATTGGTGGGATAGATAGATTGAAGGAGGAGTGGATGGAAGTGTGGAATGGATGGATGGATTTGTGGGAAGGTAAATAGATGAAAGGATGGAAATATAATATGAGTGGGTTGCAATAGAAGAATATACGGGAAGCACGGGTGTCGTAGCGGTGAGAGCGCTCGCCTCTCACCAATGCGACCAGGGTTCAAGTCCCACTGAGCTCGGTGTCGTATGTGAGTAGAGTTGTTTGTTGGTTCTCTCCTGTGCTTCAAGGGTTTTCTGGGTTCCTCAGCTTTCCTCCCTCCGCAAAAAATCAACTCCTAAATTCCAATTGGAATTACAGTGGATGAAGAGCCACTCTGTAGAAATGCCACTGCTAAATCCCATTTATTATTTATTTATTATTATTATCATATGCAAAAATGGGTAAATAAATAGTACTCTAGAAGCAGGATAATGCAATTACCAAAGAAATATCCACTGTTTTTTACCGCCTCTCACAGCTGTGGTCCAGGTTCGAGCCCTGGCTCAAACTGGGTCATATGTGAGTTGAGTTTGTTTGATGTTATCTCCCTTGCCACAAGGATTTTTTTCAAGGTCTCTGATTTTCACTTTTCCTAACATTTCCATGGCAGTCAAGTACCCCTCCCCTTGAAAATCTCCCCCCTTAAATAGTTTCACCATAAACATTTTGCCATTTTGTTCTTACGCGAAAGAATGCCTAGTGTAAGGATACCAGGTCATAATATTTCTCTTTATCGTCCTCTTATACCTGGATAATGTGCCTCATTCTGTATGTCGTGTCCTCTGCTAAAGATTTACTTAAATCAGTTGGTAGACCAGTTATTCCGATAGTCTCTGCATAAAGGTTCACACTCTCGTGCGAGAGCACTGTAAAGCGAGTCTCTTCGGGAGGTTTTGAAGCCATTTCTATCAAGGAAAGGGATATTTATCTTCAAAGAGAATCAAAGACCTTTGACAACATATTGACCACCATTTTGGATTTGAAAAACGGAGGAAGACTGGTACTGGTTCCACAGGAAGCCCATTATAAAATATTTTTCAGTTCTTATCTATTTATTTATTTAGCTTTGCCATATACATGCATTTAAACACCCACGCATACACAAACACACACAAACACGTTACGTATAATAAATACATACATAATGGCTGGGAATCCACTACAGCATGTGCCAATTACCGTGGCCCCTCACATATATATTTACGTAGCCAGACAAAAACCACCAAATCGTAACCCTATCCCAGACAAAAATGATACCCTATCCCAGACCAAATATCAAAAAATAATACCCTACCCCATACCCAAAAGCGGAAAAACCATACTCTATAGGGCGGCACATACCCGTATAGCAAATATAGAGGAGTACTCTAGCTCAGCTGGTAGAGCATCGGTAGTGCAATTCCGAAGGTCGTGAGTAGTATAGGGGATGGGGGTTCCAGCGCAACGACCACCGGAGGATTACCCGTCTAAAGTGAATTCCTCGATTCGTACCGCGATTACCCGCATCCCGTGTTTATGTAGTTAAATATGTTAGTCTATATATGGAGTGCGAAGATTGTAAAGAGTTTGTTTATGACTTTTGTGTAAAGTGCTTTAGAAGAGTGTATGGATTGTCCGCGCCTCGACAACCATGTTTCGACTACCTTTTTTTGCGTGTTCCAAAAGAGTGTATGCGTGTTCCAAAAGATGTGTATGCGTGTCCCAAAAGATGTGCAGCCGCGTCCCAAAAGATGTGCATGCGTGTCCCAAAAGACGTGCATGTGCTATCTAAAAAGTGTCTTAGAATGTCGACAATAAGGTTAAATCTTTGTTAAGTATATATGGAAACTATTCCGAAGAGTGTCTTAGAATGTCGACAATAAGGTTAAATCTTTGTTTAGTATATGCTATTCGAGTATATTGTTTGTCACTGCCTCGACTACCTTTTTTTGCGTGTTCCAAAAGAGTGTATGCGTGTTCCAAAAGATGTGTATTGCTACCCCAAAAGGTGTCGATCCGGATATCCCCCGTAGAATGTCGACAATAAGGTTAAATCTTTGTTAAGTATGTGTGGAAACTATTTCAAAGAGTGTCTTAGAATGTCGACAATAAGGTTAAATCTTTGTTAAGGATGTTAGAGTGTACAGAATCCCATTTTCCCGGCCGGCTACCTTTTTTTGTGTTCCAAAAGATGTGCATTGCTGTCCCAAAAGATGTCTGTGTCGTGGTTTGCGACGCTTCCCAAAATAGAAGAGTGTCAGTGCCTCGACACGACTACCTTTTTTTGTCCAAAAGAGTGTCTTTGCGTGTTCCAAAAGATGCGTATGTGTGTCCCCAAAAGATGTAGATCCATGTTCCAAAAGATGCGTATGTGTGTTCCAAAAGAGTGTCTCAGAATGTTAACAATTAAGGTTAAATCTTTGTTAAGTATATATGGAAACTATTCCGAAGAGTGTCTTAACAAAGATTTAACCTTATTGTCGACATTCTGAGACACTCTTTGGAATAGTTTCCAGGTATCCTTAACAAAGATTTAACCTTATTGTCGACATTCTGAGACACTCTTTGGAATAGTTTGCCCGAAGAGAATGGAGGCCCCTTCTACCTTCTTTGTAGGGCCACGCGCAATGGTGCAGCTACGTAGCCCGGAATTCGAATGTTGCCTATTGTCTCCTGCGCTCTGTACAAGCCACCTACCACATCCAAAAGGATTTCTATCGTGCGCTGTTTTCCTAGCATGTATCCAGCTATGCCTATGGCTATGTACAGATACATGCTATATCTGTGGACAAACAGGTATCTACCATATGGGTCCATAGGGTATTCCATGGACAAACATAGGGTATGTTCCGTATCTACCTACATATATGGCCACACCCAAGATACTATCCGAAGAGGAGATCGCAGACCTTTTGGAAGACAGGAAGAATGGAATGGGGCTACAAAAGGTAGCCAAGAAGTATGGTGTGGGTATTCCCAAAATACGCAGGATAGAGCAGGAAAACAATGCGACGCCTGCAATTCCAGAAACGCCACCTACGACAGATTTGCAGAAGCATTTTCTAGAGGTGCAGGATTCTTTTGCCATTGTTTTGGACGACCTAGGAAAAGCAAAGGAGGAATTGCTGGCCGAACTTGCAACCACAAAAAAAGAATTGCTAGACCGCGTGGACGATCTAGAAAAGCTTCGTGCGGAGCTGTCGTCCAAGATACAACCACCTGATAGCGACGAGGATGGCTACTACAGCGAGGAAAACCTAGAGGACGAAGTGGAGGAAATATCCACGAAGATAGACTGGCAAATAGCCGGGAATATAGTATTTGCCATCTTTGGCATTGGAGCATTGCTTTGGGCGCGCATGCAGCAACCAGTGGAAAAGGTTGTCTACTACGAACGGCCACAGAGGCCTTCTAAGATTCCGGAGATGGAGTAGAAAGGGCGTCTACCAGATCGACGCCCTTTGCGGACACGTGCACCAATCTATCCTTTCTTTTGTTTGCGGTGGTCTTTTCCCTGCCTATTTTGCAGTACAAAGGCGGCGGAGATGTCCAGTCTATTTTTTGCGCCTGCAGAAAGTGTCCCCAAACGGGCGTGGTTGCATGTTCTACCGTGCAGCCCTCCAATACGCATTGGGAGCATCGGGGGGATAGGAATAGGATGGTCCTTTCTTTGCCCCTGTATGTGGCTTTTGCGTAGCGCCAGCATTGGTATTCGCCCGGCTGCATGCGCAAGCTCTGCACGCATTCTTTGTTTGGCGGCGCCGGCACTTCTAGTAGCTTTCCTGGATTCCGGGGTATCGAATGGTCTATTTTCCTAGCCAATTCGTAGTACGTATCCAAACCGGGTCCTTCGGGCACGAAGACAGTGGCTATGTTGTTTTCCCACTCCACCAATATTTCTTCTCCAGGTATGGCAGTGCGTATGTTGCCGTTGGCTTCGAACTTCCCGACTGCAAATGCATCCAGCAACGCATCCACAGCCCATGCTACGGAAGTTTCTTTTGCCCCCCTGCGCAAAGCTACTCGGTGCCCTTTGGCAGGCCAAGCGGCATCTACGTTTTTGGGTACTGCGTATCCTAGTATTTTGTAGTCCCCTGCGGGTATTTCTTGCATTCGATGTATTTTGCGAGGCACGGAATCCTCTAGAAAGCGCTTGGCTGCGTCCTCTCCAAAGAACAATTTGCGTAGATTGTCTGTCCTTCTGGAAATCCTATCTAATAGTTTCCTATATTTTTCCAACTCTTTTTCTATGGCTTTCCTGTCTTCTTCCTTTTGCCGCAGGATGGACTGCCGCTGCTCCGACAGTTCTGCGTGGTATCTTTTCGTGGCTTCGACCCACTCGTCGCCTTCCAAATCGTCCCGTATGTCTTCCAATCTTTGCTGTCGTTTTCTTTTGGATAGGAAGGATATCCTGCGGTCCGTAGGCACTTCCAAAATGCCAAAGGCGCTCTTTTCTACTCCGATCCTTTGTGCCTTCTTCGTACGCCATATCCACTCCACGTGTTCCGTCGCAGGTAGGAAGTCGGCTATTGTAGGTGCGTTTGCATGCAAGCGCGTAGGGAACTTGGACTCCGCTAGCACCGTAGGGGCATCTTTGGTGTAGCAGCGTAGCAGTAGTATTTCCACCGGATCCAATTCTTCTACGTCTATGCGAAATATGGGGCATCTGCGCAGACCAAACTCTGCTATGGTCCAAAGTACGCATTGCTCCCATTTGTCGTTGCCCCGCACTCGCACACCGGCTATCCTACCCGTTCCTGCGTGGCAGTACCAAGCTAGGAATATTTCTCCCGTTTCCTCGCAGCAAATGCAGCAGCATCTGTCTAGGAGTTCGGCAAGTGCCAACCACATGTTTTTTGGCGGCTGCACCACGAATATGTCTTCTAGCGGCGCTATGGTTTCCACAATGGTATTGGTGTGTTCTTTGGAGAAATCCTTCGAGTAGATGGATATTTCCACGCGGGTACAACCTCTTTTCTGCACATCGGGGTGCAGGAAAGTTCTACGCAGGTGGTCGTTTGGGCAATCCACATATTCGGCAAGCTTTGCGCCTACTGGGTTTTGCACTTCTCCAGCCTCGAAGTTCGATACTACTTTGTTGTATATTTTCGTTCGTTTGCCCTTTTCCACCCAAGTACAAACATGGCTGCCCACCTGGTGCGTATTGTCCAAAATGGTGCCTTCGCGCCAACCAGCTTCCCCTTGTTCTTTGTAGCCCATTTGCCGCAGTTTGCGCACCAATGCCTTGCGGTCCAAAGTGCCAGAGAAATCCTGTGTGTAGTCGACGGAATAGATACCATATCCGTGCGCTTGTAGCAAAGTGGCAAACTTGGCAATGCCTTTCTCTACGGCTTCTATGGGCAACTCGGAGGTGTCTACTTTGGCTACGAAGGTGGCTGCGTGTTCGCCGTGCAGGCTATTCCACTTGTTGGACAAATGGGCCACGCGCTCTACTATGTTTCCTTTCCTGCATGTGTGCGCCATGTTGGTTGGTAGAAATATCCCAAACGCTTCCGTGGCTGCAATGGATATTTTGGATACTATTGCCTTCGCATTTCTACACACCCGCCCATACAAGTCTTGTTCTGCGACGAACCCATACACAAACACATCGTCTACGAATGGTGGCAATCCTTCCAAGGGCTGCAAACTTGTAGTACCTTCGTTTCCACGCAAATAGTCGCATTTGGATATGTCCGGAAGCAGGTTTCCGTCGTGGGCATTGTCCAGCAGCAAATGCGCCAACAGCCTACTCTTTGCTCGTATTCCCATCTCTTGCAATGTTGTCGAAATAGTCTTTTGGGAGTCCATCTCTATATATAGAGGGAGAAGCAAATGCTACGAACGTGGTCCTCGTTGGACAACTGTCGCGGTGCAAGTTGGAAGGGCGGTGAATCGCCTCCCTTCTATAGACATCTTTTGGGGTAGCAATACACATCTTTTGGAACACGCATACACTCTTTTGGAACACGCAAAAAAAGGTAGTCGAGGCAGTGACAAACAATATACTCGAATAGCATATACTAAACAAAGATTTAACCTTATTGTCGACATTCTAAGACACTCTTCGGAATAGTTTCCATATATACTTAACAAAGATTTAACCTTATTGTCGACATTCTAAGACACTTTTTAGATAGCACATGCACGTCTTTTGGGACACGCATGCACATCTTTTGGGACGCGGCTGCACATCTTTTGGGACACGCATACACATCTTTTGGAACACGCATACACTCTTTTGGAACACGCAAAAAAAGGTAGTCGAAACATGGTTGTCGAGGCGCGGACAATCCATACACTCTTCTAATATATTAAAGGCTAAGCACCGTAAGAGTGCTTATGGTCTTGTGGTTATAGGTCGTATCCCTTTGATTTTCTATGCTATTTACGCAAACGCTCCCGGTGTCGTCTACGCGTATTTGCAACTTTACCTTCCCATGGCAATCAGCAACCATGTGAAAAGTCCAAGTCGTAAGATTCTCAGCGCTATTCGTTGGCGGCTCTACGGAGAAATGCGCAGGCTCCCTGTTGTTCGTTTTCGTACGCATAGGCTGTAATGCTCCATTGTCATCTAGAAACCTGAAGCCCACGTTGGCGTGACTGCTCGTGCCAATGCAAATACTGCATATTATCAGCTTCTTTCCCGAGTAGTTCAAATTCACGGACATGCCCGTGACATCAACCCAAGATGCCTGGTTGTATTTTTTCTCGCCTGTGTAAGTCGTATAAACACAATCTACTCCAGCTACGTAGGGGTTGTTCATCGCCATATATAATAACTCAGAGCAATGCTTGCAGCTACTAAGCCGGCTTTTAATAAGTCATGGTCATATTCCTCACGTATCGCAGGCAGGACCTTCTTCGATGGTTTCTTAACTACGGGTAGCTTCGTTTCGTGTACCTTTTTTGGCTTCTCCACGAAGTGCGGAATGTTCCTAAGAGTGTCAGAGTTCACGTCGTTCACCCCAAACTTCATATCCTTAGTAGCTCGTTGAAGTTTGTTGTTGTATCCTACTACAGAACCAGTATTTATAGATAAATTACTAGGCATTAACCAACAACCCGGGGCTACTGCATAGTCCAACCTTGCCTTAGAATTTTGTATAGCTAGTTGGTAACGCTGTACGCCCTTGCTAATGTCGCCCTCCAAGATCGAACTTTCGAATAAGATCAAGGCTTCGGCTCGCGTCTCTTCTGCGGCGCCGGTATTCCCCACTATACTCGATCGGGTGTTTACCTGAGCTCCAAGGATGGAATACACGTAAGCTTCTATGCTGCGGTTCAAACGGGCAAGGCCGGCTTTGGTTAGTCCTTTACCTTCTGGGGGTATGAAATTAAAGTATTGCTTCGTTTGCTCGTCGTTGGTAATCTTGATAATCAGTGGATTGGCCCCTGCATACTTACCGCCCTCGTCTTTGAACAGAGGTCCGTCTCTGACTTCCTTAGTGGTCTTAGCGTTTGGTTCAAAGAAGGTGCTACTGTCGTGAGTTTCTTTGTGATACCCAGTATTCCATCGTAGATTCAACGCATGAACTTCCTTATCACTTAGCTCGTGTCCACCAATCCCCCAATAAGCCCAAATGTGCCCTAGACCATTGTTAGCACCGACAGTGCATCTAAAATCCTTCCCTACAACACCAAACTCCTTACAAAGTCGGTCGTAAGCAGGAACGTTGTATTTATTATCTCTTGGATAAAACGTGGCATCTCCCGGCAGCGCAATAACACCCATTTCATGTAGTATTCTTCTAACCGTGAAGTGGAAGTGAAACATGAATATTGAATTCTTCATCAAGTTCGCGCTTACACCACAGCCGCTAGTGGCACACCAAACTGCAAAGTTCAACTGCTGCGGCCAATAACGCATTTTAGGACCACTTAACCATTCATGAGATTCCTTAGCGGTGGTATGATTAATGGGTACGTCTTTGAAGATATCTCGCACCTTTAACGGAAAGGAATGATTGTTAGAGACCCGCATGTTCAACGTTAAGTCCAGGCTTGGGTGTTTATCAAATGAAACTGCGGGTATCGGATGAGTACTGGTACCCAGCAATAATTCCTTTGACCAACCTTGTACGGGTTTAGGCTTAGGCGTTACCGTGGGATGCTGCACAGATACCGTAGGCGTGAAATACTGCAGATGATTGTCTATTTGCCCCACCAGCGTTGGCTCCAAGTCCGCATTGCTGTACATTCTGGAGCCTTTAAAGTAAATCCCATCGGGCCTTCTTTCGAACTTACTGGGGTCTGCATGCGGAAACATCTTCCTAAAGGCCCTCCAATTCCAGTAATCCCTGCTGTCGTGATGTGGCTGCTCCTCAATATCATTCCCAAAAGCGTCATACATTAGTATATATAATGGATGTTATACCATCAGCACCTCCACTTTATCCTGAACTTCCTAAGGAACCTAACGAATTAAACGCAGAAAACTTTCGTCTGAATAAAGCAAATCTAATCTTGGCTTACTTGGAAGGGCAGGCAAAACACTATGAAAAAGTTAGAAAAAAGTACGTCAGAGCCCGGAGTACGCTACATAAGATTGCGATAACTTCAGGATCCATATCTGTTGTGTTAACGGGCTCCGGCGTTGCTACTTCGCTTACTGGACCGGGAATAATTGTTGGAGCTCCTTTGGCCGGCGTTGGGGCAGCTTGTGGTATTATTTCTGCTGTTGCTACGGGTATTATGAAACAGTTGTCAAGCAAAATATCAAAACACGACACGACAATAGCTCTGTCAAGGGCTAAAGTAAATACTATCACTGACCTTGTCTCAAAGGCTTTGCGTGACAGAAAGATAGACGACGTAGAATTCTCGCTTATTCTGACCGAAGAAGACAAATACGAGAAACTAAAGTCGGACATAAGGAACAAAAAAACAGTCGTAAAAGATCTTTCCGAGGAATCTCGCAAAAAGATCTATCAAGAAGCGAAAGAAGAGCTTCAAAGAAAGCTTGCTCAGTAAATATCGTGACAGGATTCTATTTACATATCGAACGTCAGTCTAGAAATTACGCGTAATATAAATTCAGTGAATTATTACGCGTAATATAAATTCAGTGAATTATTACGCGTAATATGAATTATTTGGCGAATTATTACGCGTAATACGAATTATTTGGCGAATTATTACGCGTAATATGAATTATTTGCATAACCTTATTTGGCAAATTATTACGCGTAATATAAATTCATCGTATGAATTACGCGTAATATGTTATTGTCGCCTCGGAATCCATCCTAATAGGGGGTGGTTGGGGTCTATTTTGTAAAATATTTCGTAAATTACGTTAGGGTAATAAGGAATATCCTTATCCAGCCGACAAAACATCCACTCGGCTTTTGTCATATCAGAAACCTCAGGAATAGACTTACCGGTAATTTCAGACAAAAGATAGGGAATAGCTTTGTAATATTTCCCTAGTTTTAATTTTTTCAATGTCTTCCGTAGACTTTGCGGGGTTGGCTCTTCTAAATGGTCTATGATTTTCTTCTTTACTTCGTCGCTTAAATATACCGGATGTAAACCTTGGATATAACTCATCCAGTCCCTAAAGTATTTTATTCTCTTATAAGGCGTTTTCTTACGACCTCCATTGGCGTAATATTGCTCTTTGGTAGCATTTGGTACGGCATTACGAATATTCTTACCACACTCGTAACACTGTGCTGACGTGTCGTCTTCTATTTGCATTTTCTTACCACAACAAATATACTTATTTGGCTTAGTAGGTACAAACTTGGGTTTCAAGCACTTTACACAAAAGTCATAAACAAACTCTTTACAATCTTCGCACTCCATATATAGACTAACATATTTAACTACATAAACACGGGATGCGGGTAATCGCGGTACGAATCGAGGAATTCACTTTAGACGGGTAATCCTCCGGTGGTCGTTGCGCTGGAACCCCCATCCCCTATACTACTGTCGTGGGTTCGAATCCCAGCGGAAATTAATTTTTCCGAATTTAATTCCAAGGGCTTTCGCCCGGAATAACCTCGTTCCCAAGCACTACAACTTACCTATATTATCTTCTGTAATTATATATGACGATCGTATAATAATAAACACAAATACACCACAATTACTGGCGACGAGGATGGCCACATTGTAAAAATTCGGAGGACTTCTTCTTGAAATAATGTGAGATTTCCTTGGTTTTCACAAACAAAAAATGGCCTTTATTGGAAGAATAGAACCATTTGACAAAGCTACAGAAATATGGAGTGCCTACATCGAGCGTTTGGAACAATATTTTACAGTCAACGAGATCACTGAAAACAGAGAAGAAAGTTCCCGCGCTTCTTACGCTACTTGGAAGTAAAACTTATAATCTCTTACGAAATTTAGCAGCCCCAGAAAAGCCTTCTGAGCTTGAGTATAATACCATCGTACACCTTTTGGAGAGACAACTATCGCCTAAACCGTCTGTAATCACTCAACGTTACCGATTTCATACGAGAATGCAAGACGAAGGAGAAACTATAAACGACTATGTAGCACAACTAAGGAAGTTGGCGATTCACCGCAATTTTGATAACCTGAACGACACACTCAGAGATAGATTAGTATGTGGAATCCGTAATACCGGAATACAGAAAAGATTGCTTTCAGAATCTACGTTACCACTGGAAAAAGCTATCGCAATATCCGTAGCAATGGAAATGGCCGCGAAAGACGCCATTGAATTACAAGGTAAGCACAAAGAAGTTGGTGTAAACAAGATAGCTAAAGCAAAGCCTAGAAAACCAACCGAAAATCAGCTTAAACCAAGAGATAATACGTGTTTTAGATGTGACAAGCCTATATCGCTTCGAAAGCGATGATGTTTCGGCCCGTAATCTATTTATTGTGTGGCATTGCTGTATAAAGAATTTTGTTCTTGCTGTGGTAATGATTGGGTCTCCTGTATTTTGAAAATGGCAGACAAGAGCGATCTCGCGGTACACTTTCACGTTGCAAAGTCTTACGCAAATTTCGATGGAAACATTTGTTATAAAATTCTCTTGGACGAAACACATCGTAATTAAGTTTTTTGAAGATTTTAGTGGTTCTTGCTTTGAAACATCGTAGTGTTTTGGGGAAAATCAGGAGACAAACTAACAGGCAAGTCAGGAAGCGAGTTAGGAAGCAAGTTAGGAAGCGAGTTAGGAAGCGAGTTAGGAAGCGAGTTAGGAAGCGAGTTAGGAAGCGAGTTAGGAAGCGAGTTAGGAAGCGAGTTAGGAAGCGAGTTAGGAAGCGAGTTAGGAAGCGAGTTAGGAAGCGAGTTAGGAAGCGAGTTAGGAAGCGAGTTAGGAAGCGAGTTAGGAAGCGAGTTAGGAAGCGAGTTAGGAAGCGAGTTAGGAAGCGAGTTAGGAAGCGAGTTAGGAAGCGAGTTAGGAAGCGAGTCAGGAAATCATACATTCTAGCCAAGATTGTCTTAAGGTGACTAGCTACTTTATCAAGAAATCATTACAAAATGTTCTTTTATAGAGAATTTAACGCTGATTGGGTGTCCTGAGCTTGTTTTCGAGATAATGAATTTTGAATACGGCCATCTTGACAGGTTTTGGAAAGAAAATTGCCGGCGGAAATCAAGCTTTTCACAAAACAATTCATAACTCACAAATTAAAAACTCAGAACATCTACTTTAACACTATTTTCTAAGAACTAACTAAAAATATTCGAAAGTTTTAAAATAAGCTCAAAATATCATCTCGTTCAGCATCAGTCATCAGCATCTCGTTAGCTCGATGAACCAAAACCGTAATCAAATGAGGACATTAAAAACACATAAAACGCTTTTTTCCATTCTTTTTCCGACTTGCTTTGAATAGGGTATGAATTTTTCACTCTCTAGTGTTTTTTAAGAATAGGGTCAGGTTTTTGTAACCTCTGGCGGCACATCCCTATCCGGCAGAACCGGGTCGACTACAAACCCCCAGGATCCCATTGTCTAATAACCACTATTTAGTAGTATTTGGTACTAAGAGTAAGTATTTGTTTCATGGTTTAGTGCGACCACTCTAAGAATTGCAAAGTTGAACTTGTTTACGATTTCGGCTCACTTACTTCAAATGAGCATTCGACTCATAGTACGAGTAGTTTATTATTTTACTTCATCCTGCATCTGTCCTTGATTCTTTTGATTTAAGTAAAGCTATGTCCGTGTGTGCGTACGCTCCGTGCTAAATATCATCCCACACCAAACACCAGCTTTTCAATCTATTTTCAATTCTATTCAATTCTTTCCATTTCTTGGGCACTTGATGTTCGAGTAGCCAGAATTACCTTCGTGGATACCAATTTAATGAACGGTAACAATAAAACGTTTATTAAAATTTAAATAATAACAATATCAACATCGTAATAATAAGGTTTAAAGTAATAAAATATCCTTAATATAGTACAAGCACTTGAGATTTGCACTTTTTATCAGAACAGAACTAAATTTAACAATAGCACAACTGTCTAGGTTGCAAGATTTCAGTGATATGAAGCTTTAAGGACGGTGACTACTAATTCCGCATCGCATCTAATTGTCTTTGAGTCCAATGGCTAAGAAAACGCCAAGAACTACTACATAAGACATCAGCTCCTTCGCTTGGCACCAGGAGAAGGAATGTAATAAGTTTGGCATACATACTTCTACTAGGTTCAAGGAAAACAGCGTTCGAACGAAAAGGCAAGCACAATGGACGCGGCAAAAGTTCGACGTCTGAACTGGGCCTTAGATGCATGATGACCCAATACAATTTGAAAAACATAAAAACACCTTGCAATTAGTAGGCACCGACATCGTGTTGAGCAGCAGACAGATCAGTTGTTGAGCCAGCAAACATTTTTTGTCAGCGAACGAGTAACAATCAACACATCTCTTATATCTTTCGTTGCGTAACACCCATAATATTAATAATTACCGGCTGATGCAGACGTTTTACTTGCGATTTCTTTTTTTGGCATTAATATATATATATATATATATTTAATATTCTGTAATAAAATATCATTCGACTCCTAACTTGATTCCTAACTCGATTCCTAACTCGCTTCCTAACTCGTTTCCTAACTCGCTTCCTAACTCGCTTCCTAACTCGCTTCCTAACTCGCTTCCCAACTGGAAAGATAGGCATCCTCGAAAATCAGGGCAACGTACATACATATAACGTCTCGCCGAACAAATGAGAGATCCGACAATAGATATAAACAATGATCGAGTATCGCAGAGAGCAGAGTACAAAGTGCAAAATATTTTGGCACATGAGCATTACTGTATGCGCTATGTTGAATGTAGGATACTTTTTAAACCTTCATTCTGCTCTTTGACATTTATGGTAAATGTATTTAGCTCTTATATCGTAGAAAAGATACAAGGATTGTCTTTGACCAGTGCGCCGTCACTTTTCAATAACTTACCTACTTGGCGACTTGGACCTAGATACTGACTTAGGAATAAAATACGCATTGTCGTAGGGTTAATCAATAATATATTTTTTTCCAAAAAATGGCGTCATGCGAAAGTGCATAATATAGTCTACACAACTACCTAAGGGAAGATTCACCGCAACTCTCCGAAATACTCCGCATGGTGAAATGTTTTACATTTTCCCATTGCTTATGATGGAAACGGCATATGATTGGATTAGGTGCAAAACTCTGACAGCTAAATGACACGCACGGAGACTATTATTGGCCAGCAAACCGAATGTAGTGACTGTTTCGGCCTGAGGGCCGAAACAATAAACCAGGTCACTCATCTAATTCATGTAAATATAAGGGAAGCTACATGGGCTTACCATAAACCACGAAACGAAACGAAATGAAACGAAACAATAAAATGCGAAACGAAGATTTCGCATTTTACAGATCTTTAAAATGCGAAACCGTCATTTCGCATTTTACAGATCAAGTGAGCACGTTAAAATTTTGATTGTGTTGGTTTATCTTCGATTTTATCGCACGTATTCTAAGATATGACAGGCGTTCCTTGTAGTGCTTGTTTACGTGCGCGTGCTACACTTTATGGCAGGCGTTCCTTGCTTTAGTCGGGCTAGCGAATTTACTCCGAAAACCGACGAATTTCTTGCGAGGAGCGGAGCGACGTGTAAAAAGGGAGGGGAGTGAAACTGTAAACCACGTGACCCTTTTCAGCCAATCAAACAATCCAAAATGAAAATATTTTTCGCTCTATGCTGGTAGCAGTATCTATAGAAACGGATTACGTGACAAATTCAAAAAAATGACGTGTAACGTCAAACAGATGAAAACAAACAAAATGGCTTCCTTGAGCGAAGAGCAAAACAAAGTTTTTAATCTCGTAGAAAAAGGTTTTAGTGTGTTTATTAGTGGAATAGCTGGAAGCGGAAAATCATTTTTAATTAGATATATTTAAAAGGAGTTGAGAAAGGGAGCAAGCGTTGTTTTTATCACCTCATCAACGGCCATTGCGCCTCAAAATATATGAGGATATATGAACTGACATTCATCAGTTCGCCGGCGTGATAGGAAAAAAATCGGCTCACGAACTGGTGAACATAATCAAGAATAATCCTACTGCTGAAAAGTTTGCCTGATCACATGACTTTAGCCCTTTTTCGTTACACTCGGTCTTGTAAACTTAATATGCCTCCGTAGTTTTGATCGGCTTCCCCATTAGATACGGAAAATAAACTAGTGATTATTCTGTAAAAAAATTCAAAATTCAAATTAACGATTTCAAAAACACGATCGTCACGATCGTAGGCCATTCGGATCGGCCGAAACCAAAACACTACGAGGAACGCCTGTCACATGATGGATTGCGCGCGCTAGATAGATCAACCAAGAACAATACCTTTCCTTACACAAACAAAATTTTAATGTGCTACCTTGTACAGATGTGTAAAATGCGAAACGACAGACTGTAACCTGAGGCTTTGCGATCTCATGTTTAACTGTAAGCTTACTCACGAAATTAGATGAAAACTGTGTAGCTCCATGTCTTAGAAAATTAGAGATTACTTTGAATCTCAGTGGGAAGAACAGTGTAAACTTTCCATGTACCAAAAGCCACAAATTTATAAACTATATTGAAATACTTCAACTCGTGTTGTTGTGGCGCCATTTTGAATGCACAGGGACCCCAATCGAATCATAATATATGACAGCACAAAGGAAGCCCACAAAGAGAAAAGCGAGAAAAGGATTCAATTCATTTCTAGTTTTTTTTTCCTCAGAAAAGCATGCAGCACAAACTATGCATAACTAGCATAAACATGTGGTTAAGTCAAAATTGATACTCAAAGTGATATTCATGCTAATGACATTTTTCTAGTACAGCTGTTATTCAGCACCAGACGCAACAGACTGTTATAACTCGACGGCAAAACATAAGGAAAACGCTTCAAAGAATTTTAAACGCCATACTTCTCTTACCTCATTGAAAGAAGTTCAAAAGTAAAACCTTTGGCGCTAAATTTTTTTCTCTGGTGTCATATATTATGATTCGATTGGGAATCCGCTAGGAATCACGCGCGTCAAGGTACAGTACATCAATCAAGAAAAAAACCTCGAATTATACCTAGTCGAGAGAGGCACAGCAGCACTGTTTGGTCGAGATTGGTTAGCAGCGATACAATTAGAATGGAAAGAGATAAACAACGTGTTAACACTGAATAAGGAACCTGCAAGTACCAACAACGCACTAGACAATATCTTAAACAAATATCCAACAGTCTTTGAAGAAGGAATTGGAAAAGTGAAGGACATCAAGGCGACATTAAAGTTCAAAGAGGAACCGCAACCAGTATTTCTGAAAGCCAGACAACTACCATATGCCTTGAGACCAAAGGTGGAGCGAGAATTAGACGAGCTAGAGAAAATGGGAATAATATCCAAAGTGGAAACAAGCGTGTGGGCCACACCCATATTTCCCGTACTCAAGAAAAACGGAAGAGTAAGAATCTGCGGAGACTTTAAGCTCACAGTTAATCCCCAGCTTGCAGTGGACCAGTACCCGTTACCCAGGATAGAAGATGTGTTCGCATCGTTAGCAGATGGAGAAAAGTTCACGAAGATCGATTTGAGGCAAGCCTACCTACACATGGAGATGGAAGAAAACTCAAAGAAGTATTTAACTGTAAATACGTACAAGGGTCTATACCAGTTCAACCGGATGTTGTTTGGAATCGCTTCTGCACCAGCAATATGGCAGAGGACTATGGAACAGATTCTGCAAGGAATACCATCAGTCCAATGCATCCTAGATGACATGATAATAACTGGTAAGGACAATACCGAACATTTTAACAATCTGGAAAGTGTGTTGAGTCGTCTGCAACAGTACCAACTCAAGGTCAACCTAGACAAATGCCAGTTCTTCCAAGATAAGATCGAATACTGTGGACACAAGATAGACAAGCACGGCATACACAAGACAGAGGAGAAGATTAAAGCAGTGCGTGATACTCCAGCACCAAAGAATGTCACTCAGCTTAGCGCATTCATTGGCCTCGTAAATTATTACCACAGATTCCTACCAGACCTAGCCTCGGTAATGAGACCACTCCACCAGCTACTAGAACAAGGTAAAGCATGGCAGTGGACGAAAGCATGTGACAAAGCCTTCGAGAAGGTAAAAGAGATGGTCACGTCAGATTTGGTATTGTGTCATCATGATTCCAAGAAGCCTATCCGCTTAGCATGCGACGCGTCACCATATGGAGTCGGCGCAGTTCTGTCCCATATCATCGATGGACAAGAAAGACCAATAGCATTCGCTTCTCGCACCTTAACGAAAGCAGAGAAAAACTACTCTCAAATTGACAAAGAAGCATTAGCAATCATCTTTGGAATCAAACGATTCCACACCTACCTTTACGGAAGACAGTTTACGTTGGTTTCGGATCATCAACCACTAGTAACCATCTTCAGCCCAACCAAAGGCATACCAGTGACCACAGCTACAAGACTAAAGCGATACGCTATGTTTCTATCAGGCTATACATACGACATAGAGTATAGGAACACTAAGCGACACACTAACGCTGACGCCCTTTCAAGACTACCGTTCGAAGTAACCCCAGAGGATCAAAAAGCAGAAGCTGTTGACATTTTCCACTTAAGTCAGTTGGAACAGTTACCAGTGACAAGCGCAACAATCAGACGAGAGACAACAAGAGACACGACTTTAAGTAGAGTCTATGAACAGACCATATCTGGATGGTCAACTAAGCCAGACGACAAGGTACTACTGGCGTACTACAATCGTCGAGATGAAATCACAACGTATCAGGGATGTCTCATGTGGGGAATACGAGTAATCATTCCAGACACCCTAAGGAAACAAGTATTGGAGGTCATCCATTCAACTCACCTAGGCGTAGTGAAAATGAAAGCCCTCGCCAGAAGTCACATCTGGTGGCCAGGAATCGACTCCGAAATTGAACAGATAACCAAAACCTGCTCTGGTTGTAACAAAGTACGAAACAACCCAACAAAGGTACCCATCCACCCGTGGGAATGGCCAAGTTCACCTTGGGAACGCATCCATATCGATTTTGCTGGACCATTTATGAACAAACAGTTTTTGATTATAGTCGACGCACACTCTAAATGGCCAGAGGTGTTTCCAATGAACAAGATCACAGCAACAAGCACTATTGAGGTACTACGCTCAGTATTCGCAAGAAACGGCGTACCACAGCAGCTCGTTTCTGACAACGGACCGCAATTCACGTCAGAGGAATTTCAAACATTCATGAAGAGCAATGGAATTCACCATTTTAGATCAGCACCGTTCCATCCTGCAACGAATGGACAAGCAGAAAGATTCGTGCAAACCTTCAAACAGAGTATGAAGGCAATGAAATCAGAATCAGCTTCTTTAAACAAGAAGATAGCAAATTTCCTACTGATGTACCGCAACACACCTCATGCTACCACTAACGAAACACCTGCCAAAATGTTCCTTGGTCGAAACATACGTTCACGTCTGGATTTGATGAAGCCAGATGTAAAAAGCACAGTGCAGCAGAAACAAATGAAGAAAGCACTCGAGAAGAAGACAACTATACGCTTGTTTGATAATGGACAGCCAGTAACAGTTCGAGACTACAGAGGACAAGACAAGTGGGTTAATGGAACCATCAACACACAACTAGGACCATTAATGTATGAAGTCAAAACAGAAGCTGATAGTTATTGGAGAAGGCACACAGACCAAATCCAAGAAAGGAAGCATGATGAAAATCATAGCGATCCTCAACCAAAACCAGCAGAAGATGTCTGCCCAGCAGCAGTAGAACAGCCATCAGTGAGCACAGCCAAGACAAGCAAGACAGTTACCACCGCTAACAGCAACATGGCGCTAGAAGGACAAGGCAAAGGACATCGATACACAACAAGGCACAGAAGCCCACCAAAACGTTATATGTATGAACAATATTTGGACTGTCATAAGAGATATGAACATTCAGAGACATTATTATTGAGTTATTTTTTCTATCACAGTGATTCATAACTAAGAAGGGAGGAAATGTTAGATTTGCATTGATTGACATGTAAATTTGACATTGACATGTAGATTCAAGTGAATGGTGAAAATAAAATCGAAAAAATTAAAAAAATAATTATTTTCTTAAATTCGAGATCAAGATAATGTCCTCCGCAATGCGAAGGAGTAAAAAAAATCATTAAAAATGCACTAGAACATTTTTTTTCGCGCGCGCCTTTGTTTTCGCGTTGTCGATCTTATGTAGAACATTAGTGATTTAGTCAAGGGAGCACATTAAAATTTTGTTTGTGTAAGGAAAGTCATTGTTCTTGGTTGATCTATCTAGCGCGCGCGATCCATCATGTGACAGGCGTTCCTCGTAGTGTTTTGGTTTCGGCCGATCCACAGGCAGCCCAAACAAGGTTCCTGTGTATGGTTTATAAGGGAATGTATGGGAGTTATGATTAAGGTCATGAAAATAAAATCTTTCACTCAACAATTTGCCTCAAAACTTGCTGCAGTTGTTGCTTTTACTTTGTTCAGCCTCCTGGCGACGTTTCAGCGCGATTTGAGGCCGTTTAATGTTTTTTTTTTCAAAATCCGCTCTTCTCTACCTAAATAATGGGAAGGCTGGAGACTTAGCACCCGATATCGACTACATCACGGCTGTTTCAAATGCCCGAATTAGCAATGTATGTAAGATGTCATGCGCGAAGATCGTTGCGAGTTGATATTAAACTATTTACCATATATGGTAAATAGTTTAATATTAAAGCCGATCAAATTTCGTAGAAGAGATGTAAACTTGGTTGAATCGAGAAGGAGATCGGGCGCAGCGAGTTCGCATAAACTAGAAGACCTACATTTACTAGAGGGGTCGGAGATTGAAGTTGAAAAATTGTTCTGTGGGCTAACATGGAGATTTTTTTTCCATGCTTCTTAGAACTCCCAGTATCGAGGCGGGATTTTATGGGTAAGCCCGTGTAGTGCCAAAATATGCAATGTTTTTCAACTTTTAATGCTGTGTTTTGCTTCTAGCGAAAGCTTATCTTAGAAAACAAGACCTTTAACCCATAGAAAAGGTCTTTTTGAAAAGATCTGAACAGATTGTACGAACAGATGTGTCATCAATTTCTCAAACTTGTTGCGCCCGGTATACTGTATATACTCCACTTGACGTGATATTATCGCTCATTCACAATCATCTTATGTACTAGTACATGTTTATATGTAAATAAAATTCAAGTTAATGATATGATACACTTAAGAAATAGAAAAATAATCGTTGGATATATAAACTGATTTGTTAGTAGAAGTTAAATTATTTATTTCTTTTTTAAAATGTTATATACATATAATTATTCGCTCTCATAATCGAGAGTTTCGTCGCTGTCACTGTTGCCAATGAGGTCTTCGCTCTCCCAGACAATATTTATAGACCTTGTCATTCCTTTATTTTCTGGATCATTCAGACACAAATACCATGCATTTGATATCATCCACGAATAAAGTAAATAATTTCCTCACGATCAGCGATCCCTTCTTGTTTGGAAGAAGTCGAATTTCGAAACCACGCTTCTCGTAATATGATAATATAAAGAAATCAAATATTCGACTTTAAGCAAGGATTTTTCTGGAAATATTTGGCGTGGTGGCATTCAGAATACATGTTGTGATAGAGAAATTATCGTTCCTTTGACATGTTGCATTTTTGTTGCGTTTCAAGGAAAGAGAGAGAGATTTTTTTTGGATTTTCTAGCGTGATGTAGTCGATATCGGGTGCTAAGTCTCCAATTTCTCAAACTTGTTGCGCCCGGTATACTGTATATACTTGACGTGATATTATCGCTCATTCACAATCATCTTATGTACTAGTACATGTTTATATGTAAATGAAATTCAAGTTAATGATATGATACACTTAAGAAATAGAAAAATAATCGTATGATATATAAACTGATTTGTTAGTAGAAGTTAAATTATTTATTTATTTTTTTAAATGTTATATATCATCCACGAATAAAGTAAATAATTTCCTCACGATCAGCAATCCCTTCTTATTTGGAAGAAGTCGAATTTCGAAACCACGCTTCTCGTAATATGATACATAGTTTTACGCAAGAATAGCGTCAGCCATACTTTTGGTCAGCGGATTAAAATTCCTATTTGAAACAGCCGTGTAAGGCGGTACTCCAGTGTTTATATTGAAGATAATATAGGTAAGTTGTAGTGCTTGGGAACGAGGTTATTCCGGGAGAAAGCCCTTAGAATTAAATTCGGAAAAATTAATTTCCGACCTCGCTGGGATTCGAACCCACGACCTTCAGAACTGTACTACCGATGCTCTACCAGCTATACCACCCCGTGCCACCCCGGCCTGCTCTCAGTCTGACCTCTAGCTCAGCTGGTAGAGCATCGGTAGTACAGTTCCGAAGGTCGTGGGTTCGAATCCCAGCGAGGTCGGAAATTAATTTTTCCGAATTTAATTCTAAGGGCTTTCGCCCGGAATAACCTCGTTCCCAAGCACTACAACTTACCTATATTATCTTCTACTATTTCATTAGTGCCACGCGGTCCACATACTCTCTTCTTTGCATCATAATTACCGCGACCTAACATCTATTTCACCCCGACCTGCTCTCAGTCTGACCTCTAGCTCAGCTGGTAGAGCATCGGTAGTACAGTTCCGAAGGTCGTGGGTTCGAATCCCAGCGAGGTCGGAAATTAATTTTTCCGAATTTAATTCTAAGGGCTTTCGCCCGGAATAACCTCGTTCCCAAGCACTACAACTTACCTATATTATCTTCTACTATTTCATTAGTGCCACGCGGTCCACATACTCTCTTGTTTATATTGAATAAAACGCCAAACGCCGTCACAGGTCATCAAACCTGCACGCTAAAATCCTCGTTTTTCTGTTTCTTCGCCGGTCGATTACATAAATAAGGACCTTAAAGGTTAGTGCCAACCTCCATTCTCCATGCTTTAAATTTATCATATCAAAATTAATAATTTTTCCGTATCCTTTTGCTTTCCCTTTCTTCATTGATGGCTTCATACCTTCCATGACTTCCAACACGTCTTTTTTGCTTTGACGTTTTTCCTGTAGCTGTAGACCAAGTTCGTGCCTTTGAGCACTCACAGAAAATAATAATTTCAAAACGTAGAAAAATTAAAAACCAGGGCCAGATTATTGTTCCAGGCTGTCTTTAAAGTCTACTTTTGAGCTTATGTTTTGAACAGCTTGATAGTCGTAAAAGCATAGAAATCTTACACGTGAAACGTGGCATGAATCATTGTTTTGTATTCAGTCGTTCATTCATCTTTTTTCAATATTACGGGTTTAGACGACGTGCAAAAACCGTCATAAGTAAAAACAATGTCGTATTCTTCTTGCTTGGAATTTTCTACGCTGGTGAAAAAAGTCGCTGACTCTCTTAATTTTTAATGCTTGTCAAAATTTTCTTTCCCCCCGAAATTAATTGTGATATTATATGAGATATGATGCGAATACTGGCAAAGATATATGACAAACATTTTGATATTGAAATTTTCTGAATGTTTTTGTCCATTTATACTGACTGCATTTTGAAAACAAACTTCTAAAATTCAACAAATATTTGGATCTCCAACTCTATTAAAATAAATAGGAGATCAAAGATTAATGAGTGTATGTTGCAGGTACAGATGATTCAGTTTATCATGTAGTGTTGATTATGAGTCTAGAAGTATTTTTACTATTTTCAAGCATGTTTGCTAGCAATCTATTCTGAATTTACTTTATTCATTGTTTTAGTAACATAAAAAAATACTAATAAGTATATATACTAGAACACAAAGATCTCATTCCTTTTAGATGGTTCTCGTGTGTAAAGCAAATCATTGCTTATTGTCTTTATTCATTCCTTTTGAATTTCACCAACAATTGTCATAGTTTTAATAAAGAAACTACTGCCATTGCATTTTCTTACAGCATTGTACAATAATACAAGGGAACATTTCTCTCTTTCCTAAAATATGGTTTCATATTTTATATAGTTAGATCATGACTCTTGTGCGAAACACCTGTAGTCAATGTTGTCTTGGTGTTCTTGGTAGAAAACCGGAATTCTTTTTATTATTTGACAGTGAAAGAGTTGTTTGGGGTTGATGGAAGAGCTATCCTGACAGCTTAGGACAACTAATGTTAATGTATAATTTTTTTTTTGATAACAGAAATCGATAATTTCTAGGTTTTAAATGTATACCTTTGTAGGTCTAGCTTTGTAATCAGCCTATCCCAAAACAGTTAAAGATGTTCAGAATCAGTACTGCTCAGGCCAAGTGCATTGTGCAGCAGCAGTTTGCCCGCTCAGCCGGGATCCAATCTGCATGCCGATACATCCATGCGAGTGCAGCTCTGCAGCAGGAATCAGGTCGACGTGAGCCAATAAGACAAGAAATCAAGAAGATAATGGTGGCTAATCGTGGCGAGATAGCCATACGAGTATTCCGAGCAGCAACTGAAGCTGGTATAAGGACAGTTGCTATATACTCTGAGCAGGATGCCAATCACATGCATCGGCAGAAGGCAGATGAGGCCTACTTGATTGGCAAAGGCATGCCTCCTGTTGCAGCTTATCTAAGCATCCCTGAAATTATCAGGATCGCAAAGGTAAGAAATTTGGAGAAATTTATATGTTTAGAATAAAGCCTTTACTACTGTCTGACTGACTGACTGACTGACTGACTGACTGACTGACTGACTGACTGACTGACTGACTGACTGACTGTCTGACTGACTGACTGACTGACTGACTGAATGAATGAATGAATGAATGAATCAGTGAATGAATGAATTAATGACTGATTGATCAATTTTTATGTTTGCTTGTACCAGAGGAATATACCAAAACAACACACAATAAATATATATATAATATTTTTTTCTTCTAGGAAAGAGAATGTGATGCGATACATCCAGGGTATGGTTTTCTCTCAGAGAGAGCAGACTTTGCCCAAGCATGTACAAAAAATGGCATCATTTTCATAGGCCCCTCCCCGAAAGTCGTACAAATGATGGGTGACAAAGTAGAGGCCAGAAGAGTAGCTGTAAAAGCTGGGGTTCCTGTAGTCCCTGGTACTGAAGCACCCATCAAAACAGCTGAAGAAGCCAGGGCATTTTGCGAGTCACATGGATTGCCTGTCATCACCAAGGCAGCTTTTGGAGGTGGTGGGCGTGGCATGAGAGTGATATGGAAATTAGAAGATGTTGAAGAGTTATTTAACCTTGCTAGCAACGAGGCATATACTGCATTTGGAGATGGTTCCATGTTTATAGAGAAGTTTATTGGTGAGTTTGTAGTTTGTCACATTACCATTAGAAACAAATTATATGAAGAATATCCTGAAACAACTTGTACTGCTGGGCT
Source organism: Actinia equina (assembly GCA_011057435.1). Taxonomy (NCBI): domain Eukaryota; kingdom Metazoa; phylum Cnidaria; class Anthozoa; order Actiniaria; family Actiniidae; genus Actinia; species Actinia equina. The sequence goes on along the minus strand of WHPX01000735.1, from coordinate 32,033 downwards.
GATCCAAGTCAGGGCATTGCTATTTCACAGATTGAGCCCAGAAACAGCCTCAGGACTGATCTTAAACAGGGCAGGGCTCACTCACAGATCGACCCCAAAACAGCCACTGGACTTATCAGAGTCAGGGCATGGCTAATTCATAGATCAAATTGGAACTTAGTGTGGAAATTTAGAACCTGGAAAAACCCCTCTTATCAAGGGTGAGAACCTAGAGAGCGAGCTCAAAAGTCCAGGAAACCTGAGAACCTGTCTCTCAAACCCGAGATCACAGGCATGACAGAAAAGTCCACTTCTAGCTGCATTTCCCTTTATTTCCACACAAAGTACAAAGACTAAAGTTGCCTTAAATTTATCTTTCTCATCCAGAGAAACCAAGACACATTGAAGTACAAGTTTTAGGCGACACACATGGAAATTTAGTTCATCTTTATGAGCGTGACTGCTCGGTTCAGCGTCGCCATCAGAAAATAGTAGAAATTGCTCCAGCACCACACTTCAGCCCAGAAACAAGAAAAATCCTCACAGATGATGCTTTAAAGCTGTGCAAAGCTGTTGGCTATGAGAATGCTGGAACTGTAGAGTTTCTGCTTGATCAAGAAGGCAACCATTACTTCATTGAAGTGAATGCTCGGCTTCAGGTAGAACATACAGTCACAGAAGAAATTACTGGGTAAGTGAATTGACCTATAACATTATGACGTCACAGCTTGTTTACATGGGCAAGAATGGTAGGAATTTAGGCGAAATTTTCTTTCATTCGAGATATTTAGTACAACATTTATCTGTTATCACCTTTCCCCGTCTAATTAACTATTTTTTATTGATTTAATTTGTTTTGCTGCTATTTTGCCCCCTCTGGCAACCATGATCCTTAGCGTTAAAACAATAGATTGTTTTGATGTGACGTCACAGTGTTATAGGGCAATTTGACATTGTCTAAAAGTGGTCATAAAATGCTTCCAACCCTGTCATTCTGGTCTCATCACTAACCAATGATTCATTATTTGCTTGTGTTCAGTGTTGATCTAGTGAGAGCACAGATAGGAGTTTCTGAGGGGAAGACATTAGAAGAGTTAGGTCTTGTACAAGAGGACATCAAACTGACTGGTGCATCTATACAAGCAAGAGTAACAACAGAGGATCCAGCTAACAATTTTACTCCTGACTCAGGAAGAATAGAGGTTGGTGCTGTTGTTGCTGCTACTGTTGTTGTTGCTGCTGCTGTTGTTGCTGCTGCTGTTGTTGCTACTGCTGCTTTTCTATGCACTAACTCGTTCTTGTGCTGTAATTATTGTTGTTGTTTTGAGCTTGTGTTGCAGTTACTGTTTTTATTATCGTTAGCTCATTGTAGTTTACATCATTGATGTTGATTATTGCCATTGTTGCCCATTCCTCTTTCTTGTCACTGAGAAGCACCTTATCTATTTCTTCAGGTTTTCAGGAGTGGCGAAGGCATGGGAATCCGTTTAGATGGGGCTTCTGCATTTGCTGGTGCCATCATCTCACCCCACTATGACTCGTTATTGACCAAAGTCATTAGCCATGGAGCTACTCACAGAGAAGCAGCCACCAAACTCTCACGATCTCTGACTGAATTTAGGATTCGTGGAGTCAAGGTATTTCACAGTGCATTAATTAAGGCTATAGTATTATTTTATACTAACAAAATGACTCTCACTATTTCTTTTGTCTTACAGTCAAAACGGCTCGTGCCTACTCTCCTAGATTCCATTAGTGGTTACATTATTCGATGTTTAAAATATAAGATTCTTTGTGAGAATACAAAGACTCAGCAATTCAAAATAATGAACAATTCAAAACTGGAATTCTGATTGGATTAGGGCATTCCTTGTATGGAATAATCCAATCAGAATTCAAGTTTTGAATCGCTTATTATTTTGAATCCTGTTTTTTCGTATTCTCGGAAAGAATAATAACTTTCGATATTCCAATAATGAAACCATTATTGGAATCTAAGTGGGTAAGCTTGAACTGGTTTAACTGTAAAATCCCTGTTGACTACTTTGTATATGATTTGGCCGGTTGTATTTTTCATATTTTCTAAAACTATTGCACTAAAAATAGTTCACACATTTTTAGACATTTTCATTTTGGCTCCATAATAAAGGCGACACCTGAAATAGACCTTACCTGAATTCACTTGAGTGACCACAAAATAATGGTTCCAAACCGAGTTTCGACTTGCAGTAATTGATAAAATTCAGTAAAATAATGTAATAAACACAATGAGTCCAACCTTGACTTGGGTTCATTGTTTTGTTGTCACTTGAGTGAATTTGGGTAAATGTTTATCATTGTTTATTGATTCACTAATCAATAAATATCACACTTGTTTACCTTCCACAGACCAACATAGCCTTCCTGCTAAATGTCCTTAAGCATGAAAGCTTCCTTGATGGCGCTGTTACAACGGATTTTATCCTTAACAATCCAGAGCTTTTTAAAGTGAAAAAAAGCCAGAACCGTGCCCAAAAGTTACTTCAGTATCTTGGTAACGTGATGGTGAATGGGCCAGTAACTCCACTCGCTACTGGACTTAAACCAAGCAAAGATGAACCTAAAGTTCCATCGGTAATAAAGATTTCTTTTTACTGCGGTTTTCGATATTTATTTATTTATTTATTTATTTATTTAGATTCTCAATAGAACGTTTGTATGATGGCGTCATTAACCTCTACTACCACACTCCCTTGCACACTTTCTTTTGATCAGTTAACTAAAACCAATGTCTTACTATTCTCATGAGGGAATACAAATTTAAATAAGAAAACTCGCAAAGCATTATGGTAGTGGGAGTCAAATGACGCCATCATGTAAACGTCCTATTCACATATTGCCTTATTTCTTCCAGGTTCCCCACTCAACCTACCTGCGCCCCAAAGGTTTCCGCGATCTTTACCTCCAAGAAGGGGCAGACGGGTTTGCTCGAGCCGTACGAAGAAGCGACAAGCTATTGTTAACAGATACCACGTTGAGAGATGCCCATCAGTCTCTTCTAGCCACCCGTGTCAGGACGTACGATATGATGAAGATTGCCCCATTTTTGTCGCATTATTTTGCTAATGCTTACAGCTTGGAGTGTTGGGGAGGTAGATATGCGCTCATTTTCTACCTCTTTACCTGTCGTGTAAAGTTTTTCCATTTCAAACTGTGTTATTCTCTTGAGAATGAGATTTTTTGTTTGAGTGTTATCCATATCCATGTGTCTTCTCGTGTGCAACTGTTAAACAAAGAAATAATGCTCTAGAGAATGACACATGGTCTGAAATGGGAAATGGGGAAAAAAAATACATCCAAGGAAAAGAGCTTTCTTGCAAGTAATTTTTCCTTATTTCAATCTATGTGTCATTCCCTTGGATTACTGACGTAATGTTTTATAATTTCAGTCCACAAGTCATTCCCTTGAGTATCATCGATGTAACGTTTCCTAATGGACCCTACTTTAAAATATCAAAGATGTAAGGCTAGCATGTAAAAACAAAAGAAGTTTATGGTATTTCTCTTGTGTTTCCATGTTAGCCTCGGTGCATTTCAGCCCACCAGTCATTCCCTTGAGTGTAATTGCTTTCTTTTCTTAATTCTCCAGGCGCAACTTTCGACGTGGCTCTTCGATTTTTGTACGAGTGTCCCTGGGATCGACTTGTCAAGCTCCGTGAGCAAATTCCCAACATTCCATTTCAGATGCTGCTCCGTGGCGCCAATGCAGTGGGATACACCAGTTACCCTGACAACGTTGTCTACAAGTTCTGTAAAAAGGCCAACGAGTGTGGCATGGATATCTTTAGGGTTTTTGATTCCCTCAACTACCTACCAAACTTACAGGTAAGACAGTTGTCTTTTTAGGCGTTATTAACTTGGCCAAGAACGAGATACGTTGACAACGGCATCTTCCCGCCAAAAGTAAGTGATACAGCAACAACGTGTTGAGTTTCAGAAGATGGTAGCTCTATGGCGGGAAAATCGGACTGGAACGCGCGTCCCGACGTCACCGGATGTAATCTTCACTTCCTGTCGATGTAATCTATCCTACTATCCTGCTAACACACAGTTCCCAGAAGAAAATAGTTTTGTCAGCTTAAATTTCCTCGTTAATTTTGTTAATATTTCCCCCAGCTTGGTATAGAGGCAGCAGGAGCAGCAGGAGGTATCGTAGAGGCTGCCATCTCGTACACTGGTGATGTAACCAACCCTTCACGACACAAGTACAACATTGACTACTACATGGAGCTCGCTTCTCAGCTTTCCAAGTCTGGAGCTCATATTCTTTGCATCAAGGTATGTAAGGCAGGGTTTGGGTATATAGAGTAAGTGAACACTCTCCTACGTCTGAGAATCAAGGGACATGGCGGATTGGTGGTGCACTCTCCTCTCACCTCTGGGGTCTCGGGTTCAATTCCTGGACTCGGCATTATTTGTTTTTTTCTCCAGGCTCTCCAGTTTTCCTTCCTCTGCAAAACATAACACGCTAATTTCAAATTAGATCTGTGAGTTAGTCGTGCCCTGACTTAGATCGGCCAAGAGGTTGTTTCAGGGTTTGATCTGTTTTAGCCGTGCCCTGACTTAGATCCGCCCAGAAGTTGTTTCAGGGTTCCATCTGTAAGTTAGCCATGCCTATCTATACAAGATTTGAAGCTTTTTTGAGATCTGATCTGCTTTGCTGTACCTTGTATCTCTTAATCATTATTTGATATACTGTTTCTTGTGTTCATCAGGATATGGCAGGGGTGCTAAAACCAAGAGCGGCTACACTTCTAATCAGTTCACTTCGTGCCCAGTTCCCTAAACTTCCCATCCACGTCCATACCCATGATACAGCAGGAGCCGGGGTAGCTTCCATGCTGGCCGCTGCGGAGGCTGGTGCCGATGTTGTCGATGTTGCCGTTGATTCGATGTCTGGTATGACGTCACAGCCTAGTATGGGTGCTATTGTGGCTGCTCTAGAGACGAGTGAACACAATACAGGTCAGTGTTAAGGAATGTCAGTAAGGAATAGGATAAGAATCGAAAGAAAGAGAAGAAAGAGAAAAAAGGAATGGAAAAAGGAAAAGGGAAGTGAAGGAAGAAAAGAAAAAGGAAAAATAAGCTAAAGCGTATTTCACGGGTTTATGAAAACCACTCTAAAAGAAAGCTAAGAAGCAAGCTCGTGTTCGTAATAATAATAATATTAATAATAATATTAATAATAATAATAATAAAAATAAAATGAACATACATCTGATCTCACATTGACTTGATATATCTGGGAAATTGCTTAGATATATAATGTATCCGCAATTTCACTAAGAGCAATACTTGTAAGACGAGTTAAAGTTGTAATAAACAAAATAATGATAATAATAATGATGATGATGATGATGATGATGATATCTCTCAGGTATTCCACTGGAGAAAGTCCACGAATACAGCGCGTACTGGGAACAAGCAAGGCTGCTTTATGCTCCATTTGAGAGCACGGTGACCATGAAGACTGGCAATGCTGATGTGTATCAGAATGAAATCCCTGGTGGCCAGTACACGAACCTTCACTTCCAGGCCTACAGTCTTGGCCTGGCTGACAAATTCCCCGACATCAAGAAAAAATATAGCATTGCAAATAAGCTTCTTGGAGATGTAATCAAGGTAATGCTCGTACAAATTGTAAAGAGGTTTTTCACGGCAACCATGTTTGTAGTCAGGAACAATGGAATATTTTTGCATGACAAGAGAATTTATTTCCCAAAGGAGAAAATTTCTTTTGTTTTTTCCTCAAACTCGGCTGTTCTGATGCCACATAAAAAACCTCTATATCACTGTACATGGTTCTTGCTTTATAGGACTCTCAAAGCAATGCTGTTGCTTATCACGATCTACTTGCAACTTTTGACACTAAAATTCCTTGTGACTTGCGAGCAAAGTCACAGAGATCCAGTGTTTCGCTTTGAGACGAAATCCTTAACACTTCGGGTTTAATAAAAACTATATTTTTTTGCTGTTTCCTCGGAATATGTTGCAAAGTTTTGGAGTATATTTTGAGCATATTTTCGTCGGATATTTTTTTCCAGCTGATTTTTCTCTAAAAGCTTTAACGTGAGTTGAAACTCCTCGCACATGTTAGGGAGGATAAGACCGTATCAACCGAGAACCGTATCAACTACCATACATTCCTACCAAAACTGTTCAAGAAAACTACTGCTTCCTCCAAAGATTTCTAATTCTCGTCATATTCGTTTCCAGGTCACTCCTACATCCAAGGTCGTCGGAGACTTGGCCCAGTTTATGGTACAGAACAATCTTGACGAACGCGATGTGCTGAGTAAAGCCGGAGAGTTGGATTTCCCTTCATCTGTTGTTGAATTCATGCAGGGTCAACTTGGTCAGCCCCATGGTGGATTCCCTGAACCTCTCAGGACTCAAGTATGTAGTGATTTGTAGATCCAATATCATTGATGTATATTATCGTGTAACGCATGTTTGGTATCATCATCATCATTTTCATCATCATCACCACCATCATTACTAATCATCATCATTAACACCATCATCATCATCATCACTAATCATCATCATATCACTATCATCATCAACAACAACACCATCATCATCACCATCGTTCCTTCATCTTCATTACCATCATCATCAACAACACAATTATCATCAACTCGTCATCATCAACTCGTCATCATCAACTCGTCATCATCCTTTGTTGCCTATCATCATCATCATCATTATTATCGTTATCATTGTCATCATTAGCGGCATTATCATCATCCTTTTTTGCTCATAATCATCATCAACATGATCATTAGTAACCATAATTATCATCAACATCATCAACACTCCTCGTCATCACTATCATCATATATCATTGTCATCATTATCATCATCATCCTTTGTTACCTATCATCATCACCTCAATCTTTTCCCCATTCTTTCATAGATTCTCAAAGGCAAGCCCACGGTAGATGGCAGACCAGGAGAGTCTCTTGCCCCTCTGGACTTTGAAGCACTTGAAGAAAAACTGAAAGCCGAGTTCGGTGAGTTGAGTACTACACATAAAGACGGATGAATGATATGATTGTTTTGAAGACAGGACTTTGGTGGTATCTTCCCAACTCTCCTAAATTCTTAATCCCATTCATCTGTTATTTGATTCCCATTTTCTATATTTCCAATGAGATTAAATCCGTAATCTTAGTTATTTCTGTGTGAGGGACGAAAATAAGGCAACAAAGTTCCCAGTCTCTCTCGTTGTCTTCAACACAGGAAACCTATACATAAAAATAAGTTGCCTCTTTTCTTTTCCCAAGGTGACGAAGCTATTCATGAGGAAGATAATAATAATAATAAATAATAATAATAATATTTATTTATAAAGCGCAAATACAAATCTGTTCTAAGCGCTAGTAAACAAACGACAAAGACAACGACAAAATTAAAAAAAAAAAAAAAAAATTTACAAAGAATATGCTAATTTGAAGAGATAAGTTTTGAGTTCAGTTTTGAATGAGGCAAGACTTGATGCATTTCGGAGAGATATTGGAAGTGAGTTCCAGAGTTCAGGAGCAGCCACAGAGAAGGAGCGATGACCATAAGATTTAAGATTATAAGAATGTGCTGATAGAAGAACTTGTGATGCAGAACGAAGATTACGGTTCGGTTTATACACTGAAATGAGTTCCCGGATATAGATAGGAGATTGGCCATGAAGAGCTTTAAAAGTAAGTAATAGGATTTTATATTTGATTCTAGATTCAATTGGTAGCCAATGCAGATTAACGAGGATAGGTGTAATGTGGTCATGTTTATGGGAAAGAGTGATTATTCTGGCAGCAGCATTCTGTACAGATTGTAGTTTATCTAAGAGTTTGTTTGGTAAGCCAAAGAGCAGAGAGTTACAGTTGTCGAGTTTGGAGGATATGAACGCGTGGACGAGAGTTTCAGTTGTTTTCAAAGAGATGTATTTTCTTATTTTAGCAATGTTTCTGAGATGATAAAAAGAAGATTTGCAAATATTATTCACATGACGAACCAAAGTAAGATGCGTATCAAATATGACACCAATGTTCCGAGCATGCATTGAGGGCATTATCACATCAGAACCAAATTGAAGAGAAGGAAGAGTTAACTGTGGGCTGTGCTTTGAAGAAAATAACAGGAATTCAGTTTTGCCTTTATTTAGTTTCAATTTATTTGTAGTCATCCAAGCATCAATATCAGATAGACAGTTTTCAATCAGATTCATGGAATCATTAAGGGACAAATCATCATTACAGGAGAAAGGAATATATAATTGAGTGTCATCAGCATAAAGGTGGAAAGACATTCTGTGTATTCGGAGGATATCAGCTACTGGAGAAGTATAAAGGAGATACAACAAAGGACCAAGTACAGAACCTTGAGGTACGCCACAATCAAGTTGAAGGGCTTCAGAAGAAAAATCATCAATGGAAACAAATTGAAAGCGATCAGTGAGGTAGGACTTAAACCATTGAAGAGCTATGCCAGAAATGCCAAATTTTGTATGGAGACGATCTAGAAGAATTTGATGATCAACTGTGTCAAATGCAGCAGATAGGTCCAAGAGTAGCATGGCAACACAAGAACGATTGTCAATGGAGTGGAGGATATCATTTTGTACTCGAAGAAGAGCAGTTTCACAGCTATGAAATGTTTTGTATGCAGACTGCAATGGTTCATGGAGATTGTTCAGAGACAGATAATCATTTAGCTGAAGGGAAACGACTTTTCCAATAATCTTGGAGATATTCTTTAAATTAGAGATAGGGCGATAATTTCCAAAAATTTCATGATCAAGAGATGGTTTTTTCAGTAACGGTTTTAAAACAGCAACTTTAAGAGAAGATGGAACAACACCAGTTTGAAGTGACAGGTTAACGATTTCACATATAGTAGGCAGTAATGCACCAAAATGTCCAAGTAGGAGACTTGCAGGAAAAGGATCAAGACTACAGGATTTAGATGACATCTTTTTCGCAATGGCTGATAATTCATCAATAGAGATAGGCGAAAATGAATCAATTTTACAATCCAGTTTAGGTGAATCCAGATAAGAGAAATCATTTGAAAGATGTGACGTAGGAACGAAGCCATTTCTGATGTTAACGATTTTGTTTTTAAAGAAGTAAACAAAATTGTTAGCTAGATCTGTGGATGAAGTTGAGGTTGGTAGTTTTTTCTCAGGTATACGGTGTAGCAATCGATCAATAGAACGGAATAGATCATTACTGTTAGAACCAGCATCAGTAATCAAATTAGAATAAAAATTCATTTTTGCATCAAAAATCAGTTTTTTAACAACATTACATTGATCAACATATAATTCACGGTCAACCTCTAATTTGGAACGTCGCCAACGTCTTTCTAGATTACGACGCTTTGTTTTATTAATTTGAATTTCGTCAGTATACCATGGAGCTCTTGGGCGAAGGGAGATGGATCGAGAACGTAAAGGAGCATGTTTATTTAAAATAGACGATAAAACAGAGTCATATTGAGTACACAAATCAGATAGTTGAGTAGCAGGACATTGATATAGTGCAGAGTTCATAATATCTTGTTGGAGACAATCAGCATCTATTGCACGAAGCTTGCGATAAGAAATGCTTTTTGATTGAAGTAGAGGCTTGTTTACAGATAACATACAATGAACAGCATAATGATCAGATAAAACAGGATCGTGTACAGTAAGGTTGGTCACAGATTTTTCATCAGATCTTGTAATGATTAAATCCAAAACGTGATTACTTTTATGTGTAGGTGAAACAGGATCAAGGACAGTCAGATTAAAACAATCGAGTAAATCCATAAAGCGATTAGCATTATTATCTTTAGTGTCATTGATGTGAAAGTTAAAATCTCCAGAAATTACCAGTTTGCCAGAAGATGTAACCAGTCGTTCCAAGAGAGTAGTGAAATCATCATTAAATAGCAAGCTATTTGAAGAGGGTGGACGATAAACAATAACAATACGATAAGTAGACGATTGATGATGAAGTAGCATTTCCATAAATTCAAAAGACGTGTGAGACATTGTTACATGATGATTGATTTTCAGGCTATTTTTATACATTATGCCAACACCTCCACCAGTACGATTTTGACGAGGAACATGACAAAACGAATAACCAGTAGGACAAATATCACGCACAATAAAATCAGAATTAGTATTTTTTAGCCAGGTTTCAGTTATAGCGAGAATATCGATTTCTCTTTCAACAACATAATCCTTAATTAAAAGAGATTTATTGTTTATTGAACGAGCATTTAAGAGACAAAATTTCATGTAGTTTGCAGTTGAGGTAGAAATTGAAGCAGGTTCAAGTGATGCAGGAATTTTAATGTTTGTTGTTGAAGCAGGTGATGATGAAATTGTAGAACGATCTGTACGATGACCACCTCGCTTGCCACGAAATCGAAAAAGCTTTAATTCCTTAAGAGCAGAGGAGCAGCAAGATGAAGGAGCTTTTGTATTACGGCGAAGTTCGAAAAGATTTGCTCTTGAGTATGTTATTAACGGCAGTTGACGGTTAAGATTTGAAATTCCAGCTGTGGAATCCAGGATTTCTTTATTGTAATTAAGGACCGATGTTCTGTTATGGCCATAAAAGACATGGGATAACACAGGTGTAGATGTTAAATGTTGTAAAGAAAGACGAGGCATATCCAATGAACGATGATAATTATTTGTGTGATGAACCATATGAAGTCGTTGAACCGTAGTCTTGAGGTCAGAGTTAAACGAAGAAGGGCCAGGATTACGATGAATATCCATAGAAATAGTAATATCAGTTGGAGGATCGTGACCAGGAATAGATAATGAAGTATAACCATGCTTAGATATTTTTCCAACGGCAATACGAGACTTGTAGAAACCAGATTTGAGACGAAACGAAGTTAACTGACAAACATTCCAGGGAGATGAACTTGAAACCACTGAATTAATCACTAAACCAAAGTGCAGAGATTTACTTCTTTCAAGATCCAAATGACGATTAATGTTATAATTATCAATATAAGAAAAAGGGACTACATAACAGCGACAAACCATAAAAAACAATAACGTATATACAGACAAAGAATATGTGGCTGCCATGTTAGGCGCCGGAAGATGTCCTTAGCGCTGCTTTGTATCCTAAAGTATTCCACGATTACATGATACACAAGAACGAGTATGGACCTGTTCAGGATCTTCCTACTAGACTCTTTTTAACTGGTCCTGAGATTGGTGAAGAGTTCCACGTAGAAATCGAGGTAGGACAACCACACGAAAAGCAACACTTTAAAAACCGCACTGCGCATGAACCAACCTCTATTTAGCGACCATGCCCAGTTGTCAAGGTCCCACTGAGAGTTTTTGCGCAAATTTATACCTCTATTAAGCGACCAACCTCTATTTAGCGACCAGTTGTCAAAGTCCCAAAGGGGGTTTTTGCACTAATTTATACCTCTTTTAAGCGACCAACCTCTATTTAGCGACCAGTTGTTAAAGTCCTAAAGAGGGTTTTTACACTAATTTATACCTCTATTAAGCGACCAACCTCTATTTAGCGACCACTTGACAATTCCCCCTATGGTGGTCCCTCAATAGAAGACAGACATTAATGACCTTCGGTTTTGATTGATGGTTTTTCTAGAAAGGCAAAGTGTTGAACATCAAGATTCTTGCCGTTAGCGATCTCCTTCCTAACGGAACGAGAGAAGTGTTCTGTGAGATGAATGGACAGCTTCGAACTGTTTTTGTCCCGGACAAAAGTGCAACCAAGGTGAGAAGTGGTAGCGAAAATGTACGCTTACTTGTGGATGTTGGCTAATAATGAGGTCATGTCCACAGTAATGCATTTTCGTTTGGAAACCCATCTTTTTCTATCCATTTTTGGTCTTGCGCCCACACTAGAACGATGGAAACGAAAACATCTGAAAACACTCTCCAGAGAGGAGACACTTGAAAAGGGAGGCCTATCGTATTAGTGTGGCCGGACAGACGAAAGCGGAGGATCAGTTTGAAAACACTGACGTCATTCACACCGGCACATCTGTTTTTCGCATGCGCAGATGATGATATTGTTCCATTTTCGATCGTATCTTTTTGATGCGTTTTCGCGAGACACAAAACGAGCGTTTCGAAAACACATTAGTGTGGATGGAGTCTGAGTGATTATTGAGATTGATTCAGCTGATCGTTACCAAGCAATATAATACTCCCTAGTTGATAGTACATGGCGAGAAGACGTTTCTTCTCATTCATATGAACGAAAGTAACCCATTGGTAATTCACGTTCAATAAAAAATGAAACAAAAACGATGCTCCACCTTCTTTCTCCCTCCTCCCTTCCCCTTTCCCTCGATCCTTTCCAGTCCCCCTCCGAATCCTTACCTCACGGTCATTCGAGGGCCGCTACGCAGGCTACTCCAAATTCGCCTCTCTAAACTAATGTTCTTCACTCTTCCCCAGACCCTAAGTCTTCGACCAAAAGCCGACAAATCCATCAAAGGATCAATTGGCGCTCCAATGCCAGGCAAGGTTGTCGGTATACGAGTGAAGGAGAAAGAGGTAGTCAAGAAAGGCATGCCATTGGTCGTGCTTAGCGCCATGAAAATGGAGACAAATGTCAGCTCTCCATGCGATGGTGTTGTGAAGAAAATATCGGTGTCGTTAAACTCTGGTGTCGAGGCGGGAGATCTATTAATCGAGATCGAAGCAGCAGAGTGATATCACAAGTTGGACTAGTAATTTGTTAAATTAGAGGAAAAATTAGGATTACAGGATTGAACTTACTAAGATCGATGAAAAAGACCTTTATAATGGAATATTTAAAATGTCCAGTGATGAAGACCCTAAAGAGATCATTAAGATATAGGAAAATTAACGTATTATAGTTAAAATAAGTTTTTAAGAATAGAATAGAATAGTATTTTTGTGATAATGAAGTCGATTTTGTGGAACTTTATGAAGTACGTTTGTGATCCTTTGACTTCGTCTATCTTGGATTTTTTTCTTTTCTTTTTTTTCGTCTGTGTTGGGGATCGCAATACAATGATTATTCAAATACTAAGGTTAATGTCAAATGTATATTTTTTGGTTCTAAATAAATTTATTGAACTTTTGTTCATACTGAATGCTGTCCGGTTTTTTTTTTTTTTTTTTTTTTGTTTTGTTTTTTGGTTCATGTTAATGATGTCTTTTCCTTCAGTATTAATATTTAGACAGGTTTAGCCTCAGTTTTCCGAATTCTGCGGTCTTCGTTCCTAAGCAACGCGTATGCACACTCAATCAGGGTTCCCCTTGTTCTTTTCGAAAGCATCAATTTAAAAGTACAAATGCTAAGAAGATTTGGTTTTAAGATCATTATTATTATTTCTATCAATTGGTGAATTTAGGACCATACTTCCAGACATCGAGTGCTTAACCGTCGTATGGCAGCGCGAAGCATTTACGGCTACGCCGGAGATTTCGGCCCCGACACCCGACACCGCTATCCGGAGAATTACAGACTGATCGGGAAGCTCGGCCGCAGCCTAAGGGAGAGGTTAGTCGGCCCCTAGACCGCATAAGATTAATCCCCTGTTATGACCAGCATATACCTGGTATTTTGATGTTATCGCTAATGGGGTAGCGCCCATTGCTACTCCTTTCCATGTGGTACGCTAAACTTGGAGTAAAAAGATGTGGTTCATTGTGCTATTTTTTTCCAATTTCTGGTTCTCAGCCTCTCACGGACCTACTAGTAACGCCTGGAAGTAATGATGACATTGCACCACAGAGTGTATACAATGTCGTGAGGGATTACTTTAGGTTATTTATAGGCGATCTATCAGTCGTAGTGTAATTCTGCTGATCAGGAACCTACCTAAAAAGCCCCAAAATAAGGAGAACAGTTACATTGAATGGCTTCTGCTTCGCGTGGTAGGGGAGGACGAGCCAGGAGACAGGTTTGTAGATAAGGGCATAACTGTTTTCCTACGCAACTCAAATGTTTCCTCTTGACAAATAAATCAAATTTAAGGGCATCCTCACTCCTCACGCAAGAAAGAAACTACTTTTTGCAGCTACTTTTTGAAGGGTTTTTATTGAGATTTTGTACTAATATCTTCTATGCATTGAGAAGGAATCTCCCGAGGTGAAGCTTTCAAAGGCCTTGTCATATATCTGTAGACACGGAGCATCGAAAGAAGGACTTGTTCTACAAGAAGGTAGGTCCAACCATCTACTTAGATAATGACTAGTAGGTACTATTCTTGGGATGGATGTTACATCATCACCGTCACGTTGGTTGACGATAACAAAGCATTCCTTATTAGCTTCTCTTGTTAGATCAACCAACATGGCATCTTCTTCATTATTATTTTATCTTAAAGTGTATATGACACGAAAACATTCCATCATTTAAAATGTATAGTTTGTTAGTAATAATAAATATATCGTAACAAAATTTGTTTCAAAAGCTTATTTCTTGAGATATTTGCGAAAGTTAATCCCAATTTGTGACGTCATTTTGTTGACACGTACTCTAGATTCAGTAGTGATGTACTAAATATAAATTGTAATTCATATAAATTAACAACAAAAGACATATTTTAGTCAGCTTCATTTGATAGTTTACGTAGTACTCTTCCAATGTTGGGAAATTGAAAAGTGTACTACTTGAAATTAAGATTCTATATTCAAACATATTTCATGTATTTGCAACTAAATCTGGAGACTTGTAAACAAAATGACGTCACAACTCGTGCTAAAATTTTTTGAATTTCTAGAGAAATACGTTTTTGGAACAAATTTAACCGTGATATTCTTATTAATGCCAATAAACTACACATTCTTAACATTAAAATTTTTTCGTGTCATATACACTTTAAGGGATTTTGAGTCGTGGTTGCACCATAAGAATTTAGGAGGCATCTAACAAACTCTACTCACATGTGATGCCAAATCCAGGAGTCGAACCAGAGACCCTAGAGGTGAGAAGCATGTGCATTACTGCTACGCCAACCTCAACTCTTGACTTGATTTCCATTTTTCAGTACGGACTAGTACTGAGCTGTGTTTTGGTATTTCTAGGTGGTTTTCTATTCGTGGATGAGATATTGAGACTGAAGCAGTTTTCTCAGTACACAGAGGGAGATGTCAAACATGTTGTGGAAGTAAATGACAAGAAAAGATTTGCAGTACAAAATGATCCAGTTAATGGAAGGTTGATGATCAGAGCAAATCAGGGCCATACTCTTGAGGTAAATGGAAAATAAATGAAAAATAGGATAAAATGGGAAGAAATGAACTGAATCAATCACAAATGATAGCTAATTTTATAATTTGATTTTTTTGTATTTTCCGTTCTCATTCATTATATAGAGGTTATTACAGCCGGATAATTTTAGAATTGAAAGACTCTGTATTTTTTTTAGCCCCTTAGAGTGCTTGAAAAACAACATTTTTTTATTGTAAACAAGCAAACTTGAAAAGTCACAAGCTCAAAACACTGACATGTGCAGCACGAAGGAAAAGGAGAAAATTTCCTCGCGCTGACATTAGCAAAAAAACTTGCTCAAAACTGGTTCACAGACCGTGTATTATCGCTCTGTAACTACACTCTAAAAATGGTCATAATGCATGGGAAATTGAGTGTGTCGTAAAATAATTCATGTTCTTCCATCACTTATTTAGTTAACTCAATTAGTTCAGAATACGCCTAGTTAAGTGTTCAATCATTCTGAATTTACTATTTCATTTATGTTTTCTATTGTTCAATTCGTCTCATTCATTTATTCATTTCTCAGGTTGATGGTCTGGACCTACAGCCAATCAAAGGCTCAACTGAGGCACCTGTCGTAGTACATGGGACATACCTCGAGGCATGGCAGTTCCTTCAAAAACAGGTCAGGAAAGACCTTGCTTTAAGATACATTGAATAGATCGTTTGCCTTGGGTATAATGTTTTCCCAATTGACCACTTTATTCTCTTGGGAATACGTTTCTTTGTTTAAGTCAAATCCATATTCATATGACAGTCTTCTCATGAGTTGTATCCATATTCATGTACCTTCTCATTCACAACTGTTTTGACAAATGAAATAAGAAAACGTTATGCCTAAGGTAAAGAGAGGTCTATTTTCAACATTTTAGTGCATGAATAATATCATTTATCATATAATTATCCATAAAATACCTATATTTCTCCTTTTCGAAAAACTGATATTTTCACGTGATAATAACATGCTATTTTCACATGTGAAAATATTGTTACCATGCTAATTAGTTTATAGATAAAAATTTTTCATAATAATTAAAAGCTTATTAAGTTGATTTTATGGATAATTATATAATAAACAGAATATTACATGGGCGCTTGGAGAAAATCTTTTCAACACTAGAAGATAAATTTCGTATCTCCCCACGCTCATGTAATATCCTCTATTTATGTCACATAGGGTTTGTCCAGAATGGCACGCAATCATATTCACTTTGCACCAGGAGAACAAGGCGATAATGGTGTCATCAGTGGCATGAGGTCCAGCTGTCAAATACTTGTCTTTGTTGACATAAATAAGGCAATAAAAGGTAAAGTAAAAAATGATGACCTGCAATTAACATAAGCTATTTGGAAAAAATGGCCAAATTTATTCAAACTTTTCTCATGGAAGCTTGTGAGCTTGTGTAAAAATTACATTTGAAGTCACTTTATTTTGGGGATTAGCAGCAGTAAGGGGGACTCGCGAAGCGCCGGCATTGCCAAAAATCACATATCGAAAAACACCAGGGGGGGGTGGGGTTTTTGGAGCAGTGACGAGGCCCTGCAGGGGGTCTTGCGCGATCGGGTGGCATCGCGAAAAGTCCCTTACTGCTGCTCTGTTGGGTACCGCAAACGGAGGTTAAGATATTCCTTAGATATAGATGGACGCCATCAAGAGCATACGAAACAAAACTGTGCGTAAGCTAAGAACTCAGGTGTTGGATCGCCTGGACGCCGACTTTGCCTTCACAACATTCATGGAGGGAGATACAGATGAGACGATGACAGAAGAAAGAGCAGAAAGAATAATTAACTTAATGCCCGAAGGTGAATACCGTTTGGAGTTAACATTTATAAAGTATTTAGACGGTGAGTGGATGATAGAAAAGGGGCGCAATCCAATACGGGCGTCTGGTAAGAAGGACCTGTTTGTCTTAAGTGAAAATACGCGCCCGGGAGCATTGGTAGGCATTGACATGATGTTTTACGAGGTCGCTTATCCAGTTACTGTGGTCATTTACGGTGCTTACGAGATTAAGAAGCCCGACGTTAAGAAGCTCAAACCAATGCGACATCCAGGTAACTGTGTTGCGAAGTTAGTAAGAGAGTTCTTTGAGGACTCCACCCGTGGTAGTAAGTTAACTTTAAAGAGAAGAGAAGCCATCAGGAAATGGGAAAAAGACACACATAAGGCCGGAGCCACCATAGACAACATCAAGAAGTTAGAGACTGCCTTAGAACGCCGCATACACGTAAAAGATATCACTGACGGGTTCATTTACCCAGGTACGCACAAATACGGAGGTAGAGGTGCCCCCATAATCATTTACCAACACAATGGACACGCTTGGCGAGAACTTAGGTTCCCCAAAAAGAAGGAAACTAAGGTCTATAAAGCTTCACCATTGACAGAATTAGTTCATGAAAACTCCGTTTGGTTGATGGACGCGGAGGGAAGTCAGTTTATAACGCAGGATGGTACTCTTTACCGCCCCGAAATTGAACACCAACGCATTCAAAGTGCCTGTGAAACCTTAGGGGAAGACTTCTCAGACGAGGTCCTTAGCTCTCGTAGTTTGGACTTCTTAGCCGCAAAGAAGAGGAACGGATGGAAGTCCACGCCTAAGGAATTCGCCGACATAGCCAAAGCCTGCGTAGAACACGGTCATGGAGGTCTGTGGAACATGGAGTATGACGAAAACGAATACGTCTCCTTAGACATGAAACACTGTTACCCTGCAAGTTTTAAAGGATTGGGGGATTGTAAGGAGTATTATGACCGCTACGGACATCCAGACTCACAGTTCTTTCGTGTGTCCTTAGACGGCAGCTATGACGCTCAAGCTACGGGGTTTGTAAGATTAACCTCATGGAAGTTAGCAAAGGGCTTACATCCAATAATTTACGCGTGGTACGGGAAGCACCTGCAGGAGAAAGAATGGATACCCATACCCCTATTGAAGTTCTTTGAAGAGCGTAAACTTTTAAAATACACAGCGCATGAAGCCATACTTTGTCACAGCGCCTTTACGCAGTGGTTACCTGAGCATAACCCCACAGCGCGTGTGGTCATAGGTAAATTCACGCAGGGCGCTAAGGAGGGCGAAAAACATATGCAGCGTCGCCTAATAACGGACGAAGGAGAGTTAAGCTTCCTTATAAAGCGCGCGCATGATGAAGGAACAATGGTATCCGTGGAGAAATGGGATTACCTTGTAGATGATATACTACACAAATGGAATGCACTGTGTTACTACCAAGATCACAGACCGCAATATTACCATTTACGCGCCAGTATGTTAGCATATGCGCACATTAACCTTCTTGCGATGCTGCTACGGTTCGACAAAGAGGACATACCACGTGTAGCCACGGATTCCCTGTACGTAAAGCCCGAAGTGTTAGAAAAGATGCAGGAGTTCTACACCGAAGACGAGTTAGCGGAAAGTGGTCAATGGCGCGTTAAAGACGAAGAGATAAAAGCCTGGAGAGAACGTGTGGAATATCATGGTGGACACACAAAAGGCGCCATTACCCCCACAGAAGAGCCATTACCGTTAGTTACGGACCCCATTTCCTACCAACGCTTCTCTTACCTTTACGGAACGGGTGGTAGTGGTAAGACCACCAGGGTTTTGGAACTCTTTCCAAAAATAAAGGTGTTAACTCCTACGCATCGTTTGGAAAGGGAATTAACGGAGATGGGTTACGACGCGCAAACCTACCACAGCTTCTTTCGCTGGAATGGCAAAAAGTGGGTACCGGAGGCAGTACACGACATACCTCCGGTAATACTTTGGGACGAGATTTGCACCGTTCCCTTAGAAATATTGCAGGAGTTCGTAGACTTCCTAAAAGGGAAATGCCAGGTGATATTTGCTGGGGATCCATGCCAACCTCCTCCAATAGCCGGAGAAATGCCCCACGAATGGTTAAAAGGAATGGTAGACCACTGTGAAGAAATCAACACCGACTACCGCAGCAAAGACCAAGTACGTAAATTAAAGGCGGAATTAAGGGGCCTTAGCGACGCGGAACAAAACAAGATACTACGTAAGCACATACGAGCGAAGAAATACGAGGACTTCCTTTACGCATGGCATCCAAAGGATTTGGTGCTAAGCAGCAAGCGCGCAGCACAGGCCCGCATACAGAAAGACCTGTTCGAAATACACCAGGAGCGCTTTCCTAGTCATTTGGCGCCTGTTTGTTATAAACCCCACGATACCCGCATGCAAAGAAGAGATGTCTGGGTGCCGGGTACCGACGTTCGACTGCAGAATGCTGTAACGCACGATAAAGCCTGGGTGCCCATAGAAAAGGTGGAAAGAATTACCTCCCACCCAGACTGGCGCTTGGGTTACTGCATGACAGTCCACAGCGCGCAAGGGCTTACCATAAAAGAAACCTTATGGATCATAGACCAGCGGCTGTGTTGGAGCAACCTTATCTACACCGCCGTAAGTCGTGTGGAGTATGCCAAACAGTTAAAGAGAGCCTGGGGTCCACAACTGCGTTACGATAAAACGCCAGAGGACATAGCTAAGGAGAACATTGCTAAGAAACTCCTTCGCTACAAGAGACACGACGAAGAAAAAAATATGACGTTCGACCTATGCGTGGACGACGTCTATAAGAAAGGGGCAAGGTGTGCCAAATGTAACATACCTCTACTATGGAGGTTTGACCCAAATGACGATCAGCAGTTCTCCGTGGATCGTATGAATAATAAGCGCGGGCATTGCAGAGGCAACGTAAGACTGACATGCCTAGAGTGTAATCGGGCGCGTGGAGCAGCATTACTCTGAGTCTTTGGGGACTATGAGCAGCTCTTCCATGACAAATCCACGACTTGGGCCATTTAGGTAATACAACACAGGTTGCCCTTCCTTGGTGACGGACTTCGAAATCTCATACGTTTCCAAAGACCAGTTAGGATCCGTGGCTCTCTTGCTGCCACCTTCGAGTTCCCCCGGCTGATAGAGGTATCTGACCACTATGTCGCTGGGGAGCTTTTTTTCCTTCAGTCCGACCGCCCTCGAACTTCTGACGTAGGACTTGTGCTCCACGTGTTTCTTTTTATGGCATCCTTGGGTTTTATTCCTGTAGCCCTGGCCGCCTCGTTATTTAAAGCCGCGACGACCTGGGGGAGCCTCTGAGTCCATTCCCTGTTGCGTTTGGAGGGATCTTCAAGCTCTTTCCAATATTGGTACCCAAAGAGACGCTCGGCCAAGGTCTTATTGAATCTTTCAACAATGCTCTGACCCCTGTGGTACTCAGCTTCGGCTCTCTTAATTTTAGTGCTGTGGTCTTTCAGGGTTTTGGTAACCACGCCCATGAACTCTGTCCCCGCGTCCACTTGCAGCAGCTTAGGCCATTTCAAAACGCGCTTATAAATCCTACCTAGGGCTTCTGCGACTTCCCCAAAATCCTTGCTGGTTATGGGTTCGGCGTCTTTGTATCTGCTTGCGATATCAACTACGGTCAAAGCGTATCTATAGGTCTTTCTTCGCACCTTATCGTGCGGCAAGAAAAGCAAGTCCGCCTGATGAACTTCATTGGGGACACTTACGGTAAAGCTGGGCCTGGGAATGTACTTGGGCACGGGAAGATAAACCTGCCAGATGGTTTGTTTTCTTAGCCAGTTCTTAGCCGTTTCTTCTGATACCCTGGCCGCGGTCGCGAGTTTCTTAATAGCTGACGCTCCTTTCCAATAGCCTTCAGGCCCATAGTAAATCCTTTTTAGTTTGTCCTCCAGGCGGCCCATTATATGAATTCCAGGACGAGATTGATATTGCGTCCGTTAAAATCCACCGTCTTTCCGTCCACTTTGATGGTGACGTTTATGCTTTCTACCAAATTAGACAAATCATAGCTTAAAGAAATGGGAGTGTATTCTACCAGATCGAATGGATTACCTTTTGGTAGAAACTTGGACATAAGAGAAGACTTTTCTCCATTGTTGTAACTATGGACTAAATCGCAATAGACTTCGTAAGAGGATGCGACTTTCCATTTTACGTCAAGTTGACCATTGATCGTGGTACTAGTAAGGCCCAGGAGTTCTACCAATGGACTGCCCTTTAAATTAGCGCTTCCACTATTTTTCTTGAATTTCATTTCATGGGGTAATCCTGTGGTAAGAGTATATCCATGCTTTGCTAGCTCCTTAGCCAGTGTTATGGGGGTGTAATGGGAATCTGGCAACTTTGGCTTTTGGGAAGTCACGACGACAAAGCCATTAATCAAATTATACCAAGAATTGTACAAAGAGCAACTAACCAACCGAACCCTTTCCGCGCGGATGGGAGGATTCAAATAAGTAGTAAAGTTATTCTTGTCGCTTTCCAAAAAGACGATCATTATATTAGATACGCCAAAGCCACGCCTCCCGCCAGCCCTGCAACTCCTACGAATACCAGCTCATTGTCTTTTTGTTTCTTAGACGGTTGGTAGTAATCCTTAAACTGAGGCTTTCTCAATCCCGTTAATGCCGCGGGGTGCGCCTGTGCATAAAGCTTAAAGGCGTAGTCTGTGTTTTCAAAGTTCTTATCCGCCTGCATTTTGTCTTGGTAATTCTTGTCCAACCAATCCCTGTAAGCTTGTCTTTTTTCATTCCAAGCTGCCACGTCTTGCTGATATTTCTCCAGCGCTAAGTCGTGCCTTTTCCTTTCAGCATCGCTTTTGTCACCTCTGACTAATCTATCCAAATACTGACCACCATAATTAGCTCCAGTGAATGCTAAAGCTGCAACAATTCCGCCTACGACCACGCTAGCCATTTATATATTACGCCGTAGGCAGGTACTTTTCCTTCCGTAGGTAATCCTTTAGCATGATAGCTCCGCCAACGGCAGCGGTCATCTTTGCAAAATTAGCGAAGCTCTTGCTTGGGTCTTCAGTAAAGTCTTCTTTGAGCACTTTCTTACCTACCCAACCAATACCCGCAACGATGGAAGTAATAATAGCTGCTTCTTCAACAGTTTTCAACAACGCGGTCGACATTATATTACAAAGCGAGAAGGTTATTCCATTTCAGGGATCTTACTTTTTCTAACAGCCGGTTCTTGCACGGGCGCGTGATATGTTGCGGCCTCCCACTTTACCTTTGGCTTCGTAGCCCGCCATTGTAAGTAGAGGCTGCCTGCTGCTATAGCGACTCCTATCGCGCCAATGACGTAGCCGGGATTCCAAAAGGATTCGCTTTCATCCTCCGCCTTTTCTTCCTTTTTGGCTTTGTTCTTTTTATTCATCTCTGCGAGCTTCTTTCCCGCGGCAACTCTGCCTGGAGATTTAGCCTTGGTAATCTTGGTATCTTCTACGGGTGGTTGTTCTTCGGTGCCACTCATCTTATATCTAAGGACTTGAAGGACTTGACAATGACTTAAGGACGACTTGACAATGACTTGAGAATGACTTAAGTAAGTACTTGACAATGACTTAAGGACGACTTGACAATGACTTAAGGACGACTTGAGGTGACTTGACAATGACTTGACTAAATACTTGAGGATAACTTGACTAAGTACTTAAGGCGACTTGATCAGGTACCTCAGCAAGTGCTGCCTGGAAGACCTTTTCGACTTCTCTGTCCTTCTTGAAGTCCTTCCAAGAGGCACCAAAGGTGCCCGCAAGTTCCTTCAAGTCGACATGTTGAGCTACGTGAAGTGCCGCAGAGGCGACTGCCATTAACTTACCGCACTTCAAAGACAACCAGCCGCAGGTTATCTTAAGTTCTTGAGCAATGACATAGTCCTCGCTAATGTCCTTCCGCAGTTGCTCCACGTCGTCTATGGGCAGTGCAAGTCCGAGAAGCTTGGTGGCCAGCTTAATGGCTGAGTCTGCTACGGCGTCCGTGGTCTTACTTGCAAGGGCAGCCTCGTACCTCTTATGGAACTTCTTAACCTCCTCTTCTGACAACTTATTAACTTGCTCATGGGTAAATTCCTTGCCTATCATTTCTTTACACTTCCCAGAAGACACAAGGATGTTAAGTTGTTCCTTGAGGTTACTTTCGTCTAACTGTGTGGGGACTTCATCTATCAACTGCTCAATATCCATATACATTAGGAATCATAGATTCCAACCGTGTAGGGAAACCTCAAAGAGAAGATCATCTTGGAATGTTGGTGCGTTTTTAAATGCCGCATGTATTCGTGTAACTGTTCCTTGGATATCTCACCGCCGTAGTCGCTTAAGATGGTTTCCAGGTCTGACTTACTGGGCGTGTAGAAGACGACCAGGGAGCCTATGTTTTCCCTAAAGGGCTTAGAGACACTGGTAAGCTGCTGCGAGAGCAACCAAACGCTGATATTGTCGTGTCTGCCGCTAAAGGCGAGCTTCACTAATTCGGAAGTGCGTCTTTTTACGTCGTCCCCGCAGGTAATGTCATCCAATATGAGGAGGGTTTGCGTATCTTTAGGGAATTGTTTGTGCCAGAACTTAAGATGGCTGGATAACTCGTTAGGATCTAAGATATCTACAAAGAAGTCATCATCATTCCTGCCTATGCCTTCCCAGGTAACATTATTCCTGTAGGTGGGGCAGAGCAGCACGATATAGTCGAAGCGGTATCTAAAGGGTCCTAATAGCTGCTCCACGACAAATTGTGTCTTTCCACAGCCGGTGGGTCCTACTATCAGAGCATTGCAGGGAATATGGTTCGGATCCATTATATATAGATGGAGCCAGTGGAAGCAGTAAGAAGGATTGCCGGCGACGCAAAAGATAAAAGAGACACCATAGAAATGCAAAGGGAGGAGATAGACCGGCTGCGGGAGCGCGTGCAGGAATTGTACGATGAAATGTGCGGTCTGAAGCGCGCGGAAAGGTTTGGTGCGCTGATAACGATGGCCGGTTGGGCAAAAGAAAGCGTGCAGGACTTTATGCGATATCCCCTGTAGAGCTGTTTAAAAGACACCTCAGAATGTTAAGTATAAGGTTGTTAAATTGTTAAAGATGTACACACGTGCTGCTTAAAAGATGTCTTAGAATGTTAAGTATAAGGTTGTTAAATTGTTAAGGATGTGCTGTTTTCATTAAGAATGGGATTTACACAAACCTTATTCTGAGACATCTCTTAAATAGTAGTCTTAACATATATAACAACCTTATCTTTAACATTCTTAGGTATCTTTTAAATGACTCATGCGCGATATCCTATGTAAATTGTGTAAGTCATTTAAAAGATACCTAAGAATGTTAAAGATAAGGTTGTTATATTGTTAAGGACGTTACTTCTAAGAAAAAAAAAAGATGTCTTAGAATGTTAAGATAAGGTTGTTAAGGATGTTACTTTCCTTAAAGAAAGAAATAACCTTATTCTTAGGTATATCTTTAACAATATAACAACCTTATACTCAACATTCTGAGGTGTCTTTTAAAGCAGCATGCATATATCTTTAACAATATAACAACCTTATCTTTAACATTCTGAGGTATCTTTTAAAAGTAGCATGCATATATCTTTAACAATTTAACAACCTTATACTTAACATTCTTAGGTGTCTTTTAAAAGTAGCATGCATATATCTTTAACAATTTAACAACCTTATACTTAACATTCTTAGGTGTCTTTTAAACGCAGCTGTATGCTCCTGCAGACCTGTCTTAAATGACACCTAAGAATGTTAACAATAAAGTTAAAAATACGTTATATTGTGGTTAAGGTACACTTAAGTATAAATGAGCTGTTCAATGTGTAAAAAGGTGTTCAGCACCAAGCAAAGACTACAATACCACGTTCGTCGTGGCGTTTGCACAAAGAAACCAATTAGTAAAGTTTGTAAGGATTGTGGTAAAGAATTCAGCACCGTTCAAAAGATGCGACAACATCAAGACAAACGCATTTGTGGGCTTTGCAAGGGCTGTAATAAGGAATTTCCTAACACCTCCGAGCATCTGAAAAGGGGCGTCTGTGAACAAAGCAGACAGTGTAGTTTCTGTAATAAGATACTAAGCAGTCGTCAACGTTTACAAACGCATCGGAAAACACACGAAGTCAACTATCTATTTCTCTTTGGGAGCTACGACTTAGAAGACGTGGATTGCTACCAATGTGCGGATATGATGAGTCGCTGCCCGCATAAAGAGGATTACTTAAGGAATCGCATAGATTACCATAAGAAGATAGTCCGTACTTTCCCCTCCTTTGAACGCGCAGAAGGCGTTCCGTGGACTAAAAGGGAGTATTGGAGGCAGGAGTGCGATCGTTGTGGTTGCATCAGAGAAGAGGAACATATCTTCAACTGCCTGGACAAATAAACGTCCTTAACAATATAACAACCTTATACTCAACATTCTGAGACCCTTTTAGAATGGGGTTTGCGCAAAGAGTCTCAAATCCCATTCTTGTTGTTTGTTAAGTATCATCAAAACCCCCTTTAAAGGTATATGCTAGCCTACGCAGCAGCCTTCTTAGGAGGATTCCTAATCACCCTTTCAATATATGGACTGTATTACGTGCGAACTACCTGCTGATTGCATTACGCCCACTCCTGCACCGCGTAAAAAATACACCTGCCTTCATTGCGGCAAGGTATTTCTGGAAGGATCCTTTGTGGGGCATTGGTGCTCCGCGGAGCAGCGGACCCTATTAGACATTATGAATGCAGAGGACTCTCAGGCTCCCAATTAACCACGTCAAATACCCACCTGCCATCCTTTTTACCATGACTCATAACATGGGTAACGTCCTGCCCTTCGATGGCGTACCTTATCCTATCAGGCGCCCAAAGGGTGTATGTTCTTTTTTTATTCTTTAAGACCAAGCGCAGGCGGTCCAAGTCTTCAAAGACGACGTAATTCTTTATCTCATAAATCTCCCCCACCTGCAAATCCCTCCAGTGCGTTTGTATGAACTTTAACTCGTTAAATTTATCCTTGTCCATATATTCTATGAAATATCTTTAAGTGTGTTGCCAAAGTCTCCGAGGTTTTAAAGACCTTACAACACCACCTGCAGGGAATTCGTAGGTGTTCAGCATACGCAGTGATCTCCCTGCAAATGACATCGTAGTCGCTGCTTACGAGCACCTTATAGCCGTTTTCTTCATACCTCTGTAAGAGCAGTTGCTGATCCTCAGATAACCTGCCGTTGCCTTTTGGAGTCTTTAGCTCTATGCAGAATCCACAGTAATGTGTGTGCGCGTTTAAAATCATTAAGTCGGGTTGGCCGCGTTGATATCCTTTCTGCCAACACTTTATACGTTTGCCGTCCGAATCCTGCAGTTCACCTAGGCCGGGTGCTATGAGCATTTGAGGGTAAAACCTGCGGATGTAGTCCACTACCTTCTTATGCAGGTCAAACTCATTTTCTATTTTGAATACTAACTTGTTTGGACCGTCAAAGCGCTTTTCCACTTCGTACCTACCCGTTTTTCTAAGGGCGGGGAGAACTTCTTCAAGGACCCAGTCCTGAAATGCCTCCGCTTTTGACATCTTTGAGGAAAATATTAGCTGATACAAACCAGGTTCGCTCACAAACACGGAATGTGGCTGCTCATTCGCAAGGGCGACCCGATTCGGGGCTACCTTTAACTCATCCAGCCTTTTCTTGTATTTATCGCGAACATGTACTTTGACTGCATTTCGGGGCTTTTCATAGCCCAACGCCAAAGCCACCTCCTTCGCTTTGAAGTACAAAGTTTCGCCTTGCACTATGCATTGCAGTTTGGTTTCGTTGTTTTCAAATACGCGAAGCATTGTATATCTAAGGAATATTTAACCTTAATATGCAACACTTTTAAGTTGGTTCATTTCCACGCTCAGTTGCGCGTCTGAGGACGACGAAGATGTAGCAGTTTATCTTGTCAGCATCCTGCGCATCGGTGTTCTTGGTGCGTTTGATCTCCAATGTTATGCCATCCTGCGTATTTACTAGGCGTAAACCCTGACCATGTAGGTCTTCGTCGTTGATGGTGCGCATATCGATCCACAGCGCATACTTATCCTTAAAGAATTCCTCGGGGTTAATTTGGTCGCCAAACTTGCGCTTTGCCTCCCTGTAAATGTCTGCGGGCTTTATTCCCTGCGAGTAGACCTTGTTTGGAACGCCGTTTATGTTGACCCCTACGTTAGTGATGTTGGGGTTGTGAAAGGCTTCGGAGTCGCGCTTACCGGCTTCGTAGGGTTTGGCAAACACCAACATCAACCCCGTGAGACTTCTTCGGGGGATGTTAATACTTTGGTTAATAACCTCATCCGTCTTATCTAGGAAGCTAAATGTCTTATACATTACTACGTGGTCGTATAAGAATGCCTTCCCGGAGCTGTATTCCATGCCAGCGCTACGGGCCAGCTCTTCGCTGTATACCGTTTCGTACTGCAGTTCTAAGTTGGTGATAGAATAAGGATCAACAGCCCCGCTAATTGCGCTGTCCATTCCTCCTATGACGTTCGTAGTGTCCGCCAAGGTTACTTCAAACTGTAACTCGGATAACTGCCTGGGGTAGTACACACCATGGTTCGTAATCACTTCAAAGTCCAAAGGTATGACGTACTTGCTACCATAGGCGGTCTTTACCCTTGTTGCGTCTGCTACTGCGGTTGCTCCACTGGAGTCAGTAGGCGCGGGGTTAGTATCGCTGCGAAGCTTACGAAGAATAACACTTCCAATTCCCTGCTCTATCTTTTGTGCACGGTCAAAGGCTGTTAGCCACAGATCCTTATACGTGGTGTACAGGTCGTACCTATTCAAATCCAAGAGGGATTCCCCTGCGAACTTGATTCTCATCTTAGAGACGAGGTTCCTACCCACGTTATTGACGGTATATCGCTTGTCTGCGGTATCTGGCTGCACCGCTAAGTCAAACCTTAAAGCCAAGGTGCCAGGAACCAACACTAGGTTATCCGTTAGACGGGGCACGCCCACATACAAGGTTTCTCCAGGCTTTGCGCTGCTGGGCGTAAAGGTGACACGATGAAAGGTGCGTTCTGCTTTCAGTCCGCCAACCTGCTTAGGTAATACGTTGGGATTTAACTTTGAGCTTATCATATATAATGGAAGTAGAAGGAACGGATTTGATCCCCTTACCGAAGAAGGCCAAGTTGATATTAATGACGAAGAATACGAGTCTTTACTCCCTAATGACAACGTAGACGGACGAAGTCTCTTTGAGAAATTAAGTAGTAAGTATGGCAGCAGGGCCCGCGATGCTATGCGTTCTTTGAGAGATAAATTTAGGTCTAAGAACCCCCACACGCCCATTCCGGAATACTTACAAATGGAAACCCTTGGCGTGCGGTCGGACTTGATAGCGGACATCATCGAGGACCTAAGAGAGCGATACCCAAATATAAACCTGGCTCTCTTAGACATCCAAATAGGAGATAAAGGGCAGGTCCAAGTTAGAGAATCGGGTAGGGAAAAATGGCACAACCTGTATCAAAGAAGGAATTCCAGCCTGCTTAACAACCAACTTCCAAAAGGAGTCACAAATGCGCTTGGAGCACCCAACTTAACGATGCTAAGCACTTCGACTCAAAGGGATACAGAAGTTGCCAGGGAGGCCTTTGTTAGTCGCCTTTCACTGCCGGGTAGCGAAGTTGCCCTCAGATCCGCAATCAGACTGCAAGAGGAGTGCCAGGAAGAACTTAAACGACTTGAAGAAAGCGATGCGGCCGGAGGCTCAATGAGTTACTTGCAGAGAATAAGTGCACTTAAGAAGGAAATACAGGAAAATAACATAACCATCGATGGCCTTACGCGACAACTCGACTACGTAACCAAGGAAGAAGGCGGTATCGTCAGTCGCTTCGAAGCCGTCCAGGAGGAAAACCAAGCATTACAGGAAAGTATAAGAGAATTGGAAGACGAATTCATTAAACAAAATAGACTAACTACTAAAAGCCATGCAGACGAAATCGTAGACTTTAGGAATAGACTTTCTAGGGCATTGGACGAAAAAAGCGACGCAAGGAATCAGCTAAGGGCTGCTTTGAATGAAGCGGCGGGAAAAGACACGGAACTACAGCGCTTAGGACAAGAATTAATGGAGTCTGTTGACAGAGAAAGACAAGTAATGCTGGACAAGGCAGTGGTGGAGGAACAAATGCGACAACTTCAACAGGCCGTCGAAGACTTGGAGTACGAAATAGATCGACAGCGAGCAATAATCGAAGATCAAACTCACCCTGAAGAAGAAAGGGAGGCAGCCCAAAAGGAAGTAGAGGCTCTTCAGGAAAAACTGGCGGAATTACAAACGCAAATAGAAGGTAAGGAAAAGGAGCTGGGGCTTACCACCAAGGAAAAGATAAAAAGAGCCCTTTTGAAGTATGGCGTGCCGCTGGCATTTGCGATCGCTATTTCGAGCGTAGTAGAGTAATCTTGTCCGCGCTTAAGGCTACAGGCGCGGGCGTAAAGAAATTAGGCAATGGACTAACGGACTTGGGAAAAAAGATGGCAGCCGGTCTTCCTGGGCTGCTGGGTTCGGTTGTTTCCTTGGCACTTAGGGCCGGAGGAGAACTGTTGAAGTTTGTGGGGAATAACATTTGGATCTCGTAGTAGCTATTGGAGTGGTACTCCTGAAGAAGATGAAGGCTTAATCTTGTCCTTGTGTATTACTGGTGGCTTATCGTCGTCGGGTGCCCGAGGCATCCTCGACTGCGGATAAGTAAATAAGGTATTCGCGCCGCCTTGGTAATGCGGAAACTAAAGGTATGGCTGTCATAGTAGAAATGGTCTTATGATTCCAAGCGGCGTTTGGTAATTTGCTACTAGCATTTAGGTTAGCGTTATTACGAGTTGACCCTAAGTAACCACCATTACCATCGCTAGGACGAAGCTGAAGCTTCGCGTATTGACAATTAACCACCATATGAAAAGTCACCGACACTAGATTTTCCGCGCTTACTAGCGTGGGCTCGAATGAAAAATGAGTTGGGCTCCTGTTACTATTCTTTTCTCCGTAGGGTAGTAATGGGCGGTCGTTCTCATCGATAATTCTAAACCCAGCATTACAGTTATTCCATGCGCTAATATTAATGGTGCACATAATTAACCCCAAGCCTCCAACCTTCACCCAAAGCTCGGTGTCTTGCCAACTGTCACCCCATCTAGTCGAACTTTCCTCCAAATAATGTAGAAACCAATCTTCCTTTGCGTGTGGATTCATATATACCAGCAAATAAATTTGCTTCTAGAGGCTCATTACCGTAAGAGTGCTAATGGTCTTGTGATTATAGGCTGTATCCCTTTGATTTTCTATGCTATTTATGCAAACGCTCCCGGTGTCATCTACGCGCATTTGCAGCTTTACCTTCCCATGGCAATCGGCGACCATATGGAAAGTCCAAACCGATAGATTTCAAGGCTGCCGGGGTTGGGCTCTACGGAGAAATGCGCAGGCTCCCTGTTGTTTGTCTTCACGCGCATAGGCTGCAGTATGCCATTCTCATCCAGGAACCTAAATCCCACGTTGGCATGGCTGCTCGTGCCCATGCAAATACTACAAGGATCAATTTCTTTCCTGAGTAATTCAAATTCACGGACATGCCCGTGAAATCAACCCAAGATGCCTGGTTGTATTTTTCTCGCCTGTGTAAGTCGTATAGACACAATCTACTCCAGCTACGTAGGGGTTGTTCATCGCCATATATAATAGCTCAGACCAACGCCTGCAGCTGCTAGGCGGCTTTTAATAAGTTATGGTCATATTCCTCTTCTTTTTAAGCGCTCGGTATACTTCTGTTGTTAGCTGCACTTTCTTAGGTGGTGTCGTATGGTGCACTTTTTTAGGCTGTTCAACAAAGTGCCTTCTAAGAGTGTCAGAGTTCACGTCAGTCACCCCAAAATTCATATCCTTAGTAGCTCGTTGAAGTTTGTTGTTGTATCCTACTACAGAACCAGTATTTATAGATAAATTACTAGGCATTAACCAACCAACCCGGGGCTACTGCGTAGTCCAACCTTGCCTTAGAATTTGTATAGCTAGTATTGGTAACGCTGGTACGCCTTGCTAATGTCACCCTCCAAGATTGAACTTTCGAATAAGACCAAGGCTTCGGCTCGCGTCCTCTTCTGCGGCGCCGGTATTTCCAATTATACTTGATCGGGTATTTACTTGGGCTCCAAGAATAGAATACACGTAAGCTCTAGGCTGCGGTTCAAACGGGCAAGGCCGGCTTTGGTTAGTCCTTTACCTTCTGGGGGTATGAAATTAAAGTATTGCTTCGTTTGCTCGTCGTTGGTAATCTTGATAATCATTGGATTAGCCCCGGCATACTTACCACCCCTCGTCTTTAAAACAGGGGCCCGTCTCTAACTTCCTTAGTGGTCTTAGCGTTTGGTTCAAAGAAGGTGCTACTGTCGTGAGTTTCCTTATGATATCCCGTGGTTCCATCGCAACTGCAAGCGCATGAACTTCCTTAATCGCTTAGCTCGGTCCGCCAATCCCCCAATCAAGCCCAAATGTGCCCAAACCATTGTTAGCACCCCGTAGTGCATCTAAAATCCTTCCCTACCACACCAAAATCCATAACAACGTCTATCATTAAGCTGGCACGCTGTATTTGTTATCTCTGGATAAACGTGGCATCTCCCACGGCAGCGAAATAACACCATTTAATGCAGATTCTTCTAACCGTGAAGGGGAAGTGAAAAATGAATATGGAATTCTTTCATGCAAGTTCGCATACACCGCAGCCGCTATTGGCACACAAACCTCAAAGTCTCAAACTGTGTGGCAAAGTAACGACTGTTAGGAACATTAACATTCGTGGGCTTATTCGCGGTTGGTATGATTAATGGCAAGTGTCTTGAAGATATCTCGCACCGTAACGGAAAGGCAT
>WHPX01000734.1:0-123018 GCA_011057435.1 Actinia equina | reverse complement strand
CCCCTTCTCCCTCTTCTCTTCCAAACCTACTATGTTAACCATTCCCACCACGGTCGGGAGTTCTGGCTGCCTTCTACGGGCACCCTGCAACGACTATATGATTGGGCTCTATCTTAAACTAATTTTTGGTTTGCTGTATTTCACCCTGAACTCCGCGCCATGCGAACGCTGAGTATTACACAACAAGACGATGTTTTAACCGGCCCCCAAAGAGGAGGGGAGTCCTGGCTTCCCCCACGGAGCACCCCGTGCCCCTAGGATAATGGATTTGGGCTCTATTCTTAAAGGTCGTTCATTTCGTTGGCTATTATTTCACTAACCATGCCACATTCGAACGTCTGAGTATTACAAACAATCTAATGTTTAACCAGGCCCCAACAACGAGGAGGGGTCTGGCTGCCTCCACGGAGCCCGTGCAACGTGCTATGGATTGGGCTCTAGCTTACAGGTCTTTTTTCGTTGGCTAAAAACCTCACGTGAGCGCTGGCGCTCAATCTCTTGGTCGTCAGGCCCTGAAAGGGGGCTTGGGGGTGGCTCGCGATGTTATGAGTGGTCAAAATGTAAGTGATTCCTTAAAAACAAGAGCAGGAGAAGTTGGCCGTGCAGTGATGAAGGATATGATAAACTCAGAAACCAGGACAAACAGGAGGAGGAAGAAAGACTATAAAAAGGAATAATCAAAGGAGCCTGTCATTTCACGTGCAGCTAAGAAACAGAGAACATCATCAGCTAAGAAGCGAGACTTCAATTTCTTCTAATGGCACAGTCAAAATTTCACGAATGCAGCAAGTCCGAACTTGACCTCTTTGCTGTACCACTTGTTCAAACCAATATTGAAAAAGAGACAATAGGTTGAGTACTTTCCAGTGTCTAACGTTACCGATTCTGGCCCTATTGAATTCAGTGTATCAGGAAGTGGAGAGGAAATACACAGATTTGAGACAAGCATGGATCTACGTTAAGCTAAGGTTACCAAGGCCAACGGTGGAGATTTAGATTCTGCTAGCGATAAGTTGGACCGGTCAACCTATTTCTTCAATCCCTGTTCAGTCAAGTCGATGTCAGTCTAAACGAAAAAGTCATCTCCGATTCCACCAACACCAACCCCTATCGAGCTATGATCAGCACTTTATTGACTTATGGTGCTGATGCTAAGAAATCGCAACTTTGTGCGAAACTGTTTTACAAAGACACTGCTGGAAAGATGGATGTCGCGGATCCCGTTGCCACTAGCCACAACACCGGACTGAATACCCATACAAGTTTATCAAAGACAGTTCAAACGGTGAATTGATAGGACCTCTTCATTCACATTTATTTTTTCAAGATCGCTTACTACTGAATGGAGTCACCATACGCATACGATTGAATCGAAGTAAAAATGCCTTCTGTCTGTTGTCTGCTGTCGTTGGAGCTGATTACAAAGTGGTTATTTCCCATGCCAGTTCGTTTATCACAAAATTGAATGTGACGTCAGACACGTTCCTTGGTCACGCAGCAGCCTTACAGCATTCGCCAGCCCTCTATCCCATACGAAGGGTAGAATGTAAAGTACTTTCCATTCCCAGCGGCAACATGTCTTTCACCCCAGATGACGTATTTCTAGGACAAATCCCTAAACGGATTGTTTTGTGTCTTGTCGAAAATGCTGCCTTCAATGCAGCTTATAACAAGAATCCGTTCAATTTCCAACATTTCAAAGCCACGCAAGTCGGGATCTATGTCAACGGAGAAGCTCAACCACTCAAGGCACTGCAGCTGAATTTCGAACAAGAACAGTATCTCATGGGGTACATGAGTCTGTTCTCTTGTACTAACACCTTGTATCACGACCAAGGAAATGAATCACCAGGCAAGAGTACCCAAAGGGATACACGGTCTATGCTTTGACTTGAGTCCAGATCTTTCTCCGGTCCTCACATCTCTGTTATAAAGCAAGGAAATCTACGCATTGGTTTTCAGTTTGTTTTTCAGAGGGTCTTCCAAGTACCGTCAACTGCATCATCTACGCCGAGTTCGATTTTATGATTGAGATCGATTCGAATAGAATGGTAACTCGTTTATTTATTCATTTTCAAACAACACTTGCATACAGCGAATCAAGATCGAAACGTTAGCCAACGTCCTCGGGGCTGTCTAGGTCTTACACTTCTAATGGTTCCCGGTGTTTTATCTGAAGGGGGTAGATATGGCAGCTCACGGTAGAGACTACGCTTTGGACTTGGGTGTCTTGGAGGATTCCTAGGCGGAGGGGTAGGCAACCACACAATTTTATCTTCTTGATCACCCATTCGAGATTTGAATTCTCTCAATGCTCCCCTTCCTTGTTCATTTCTGACCAAATCTTCAGGAAAGTTCATCTTAGCGAGACCCCTTGCAAAGACTTGCCATCCTATTGGATCTACACCTTTGCGCTCTCTCATAAAATCTCCTATCAAATCAACTACATGGGAGCCTGGAAGAGGTCGGTCTTCAAACACTAGCTGCCCACGACTATCTCATTTCATGATTTCTGGGTTTTCTCTTATTTTTTCAATGAGCAGCCTGCCGCGGTTTTTAAGACACTTGGGTAAGGCACTGATAATGTCCCGCTCAATTTTATCCTGTACTTCCGATCTCGTTGCTGCTGCTGGTGGTGGTGGTAGTTTCTCCTCCCCCTCTTGTGGTTCCTTCTGATGTTCTGGACTAGCTTCAAATTTAATTTTCATGGGTTCATCTCTTCTCTGGTTGTAATAAGTGAGGTAGTTTTGAAGTGATTGACTGTAGTGTTTGACTTTTTCCTCGTCCGATAACTCTGTTCTTTTCAATACATCCTCCATATCATGATCAAGTCTACTCAGTCTTGACGTCAATGGTGCGGTTTGGATCTTTTCTCGCTGTTTGAGCCTTTCCAAAGTTTGTTCAGGGACCAGAACCATCTTCTTGGAGTAATTCATTTAAAAAAATGTTCTAGCACACTCAGCACGGGAGGTAAGAGAAGAGATAGAAAATTTCCTCCTTTCTGAACCAACACCGTTCTCTTTTGTGACAAAGGAACTTGTTTATCCACCAACGACAACAAAGGACTTTTATATCTATGATGTTGCTTCTTCTGATGTGGTGTGACTGGTACAGTGGACTTGAGGAAATTATACACACATTCACAAACGCTCTTGATGAGATCGTCGTCAGCAACTTTGAGCAAGGCTTTAGCTTGATGGGGTTTGCTTGTAGACAACACCTTTAGATGATGGAAGTTGTTTCTCACTCGTCGACTCATGATCAACTAAATTATCGAGTAGGAAGCGAGAAGCTTTATAGTTTTTTCGCGTACGCATATTGTGTTTCCTCGGGAAAGATATTCGTACGTAGACGAAAGTCTTCCGCAGTCTCTGGTTTGAGGTCACAAAGCAGGTATCCGTGGGGCTTGGCTGTGGCGTCGTTAAAGGCTTCTTGCATGTACTTCACATAACCAGGAAACATTTGTTTAGGTCAAGTGGTTCATTTGACTTCTATCTCTTGGAGACTTGAAGAGGATCATGTAATGAGAGTTGAGGCTGATGTTTCGCAACTCTTTGCCTTGGTGGAAAATATTTTGCAAAATAAAAGTGCACGAAAGGTTCTTGTGGTGACATCCTTTGGTAAAAATGTTGGTTAGTCGTTTGTCATTGCTCACTTCATTCATCAAATCGTCAATAATTACGAGATTTCGGACACACGGGTCAATGATCTCTTCCAAATCATGAGGTAGTCCTTCCACGAAAGAAATGTTTAGCACGGTAACCATTATTTCTTTAGGTTTTTAGACTTTTTAACTTAATTCTGAACAAAGTGTACAACTTGCTCGATTTTATGATGGTGTTTATTCCTTTTTTTAGCGATAATCAAGGAACGAGCGGACCGTATTTGTCAACAAACAAAGCCGTATGTAAATACAGTCACGCACGGCTGAAGGCCTCTCTAAAAGCCCAACATTAAAACATTCATTCATTCATACATTCGTGCATACATCAATTCATACATCCATCTATCCATATCTATCCATCTATCCATCTCCATCTATCCATCCATACATCCATCCATCCATTCATTTAGCTTTGTGACTAAATTAAAGTGCACACGGCGAAATGTTTATTGTTCTTCAGAATGTGGTAGATTAATATTTCCTTAAAAAGAATGATAAGCTTATCAGTAGATAACATGAAAAAATTCACATCCGAATTTTAGGCTTCACGGGCAATTGAATTTGAGGTGTCATTTTAATGAAACTTTGTATGAATATACTTTAAAATATACACTTTAAATATACAAAAAGAAAAAACGAGGAGTCACCGTCTTCGTTTTTATAAGCAGTACAATTTGACGGAATTGCGAAAGAAAATTAAAGCGAGCGGGATACGCTCTATGTGTACCGCGAGAAAATGGAAGTCAAAAATATGAAAAATGTCTCAAACAACCAGATATTCCATCTGAAGCATCTGAAGTAATTTTCGAGATATTTCACTTTGTTCGCTATTTTGAATTGCTCATCAAAACATTCGAATGACGTCATCACGAAGTGCGCAGGCGCACAAAACCGATTGAAAATCGATGCGCAGAAAGATGCGGGCGAGCAATGCCCACGAACGTCGTTAAAATAGCCTACTTAAAAATAGCTTACTTCTGTTCTGAAGATTGGGGCGACTTTTACAATTGTCGCGTCACTTTGGTTCCAAACTTTTCAGTTGCAAACAACAACAACAAGCAAGGAAAATGTGCATTTGAATCATCATTCGTGCATGAGGCATTTCGGTTGTCTTCTGATTGATTTCCTCAATAACATCATCTATTTCTTGACAGGCGTGGCATGTGATTTCATGTTCATAATGGGTGCATGCTTTCTTAAATGAAGAATCAGTGGCATCGCTCAATGAAAACACAATGCAGTGATCAGCGCTTCTTTCCTTGTCGCCAACATGAATTTTGAAATCTGATTTTAAGTACCTTCTTCCATCTTTACCTGTTGCTTGTACCTTTTGTACCAACTTTCACTTACATTTCCTAGTGACCAAAGAGTTTCCACGATACACTTAAGTGATTCAAATGCTTTGACGCCTTCGGTTACCAAGTAGTCGAGGCCGTGCAGCGAAGTTTGCATAGAAGCCGAGCATACTTCTAAGATTCTAAACAGTGTTCGTTCACTTGCCGAATCAATTTGTATATCATTACAATATGACCTATATTGAGTGATAATCCTTGATGGTATCAGTGTTCTAATAACTGCAGGAATAACAGCGTGCTCACCGGAATCCATTTTAAGATTTCGAGTCCCGTATGCAACATCTTGGAGGAAGCATGGTCTAGATATAAAGTCAATAAAGTGGTCGGTTTTCACGGGATCAAGACGTGTACGATAAATTGGTTTCTTATCTACAGGTTTTCCCACACCTACATCTTGCGTATGTCTTCGCGCACTGTCGATTCTCCACTTAGAAATGCCCGGTATCATTTGCACAAGTTCTGCTTAACTAAAATCGTCAGCAAACAGCGATAATAACAGTCGTTTGGTTTGCAAGTTGTCTGCCTCTTTATAAGCTGAAATCAGAGTATCAACTACACCTCTTTCAAGGTTAGTAGTTTTGTTGCTAGGACTTCCCTTGTCTGGAACTACGTCTGTATACCGCAGACAATTCCAAAGTTGCTCTTCTTGTCCAGGTGCAATTACAGACAATGCAGTTTCCACAAGCTCTTTAGCCTTTCGGACGTAATAGTTTTTCTGCGTATTTGAAACCTCTTCCCATGAAGTGTTAAGAATCGATGACAACGGACTTTTGCGACCCTCTGACAGTTGGACAAAGGTATTATTCTAAAGCTCCCTCTTCTGATGCTGAATTTCGTTCTCGTCCATCCATCTACTTGCTTCTTCCTGATCTTCATCTTCAATTGAAAGCATTGATAGGTCTTGAATGGTGCTGTCCACAAGCATATCGCTTGGTTCTTTCGTGTGCTCATCTCCCTCTTTCGTGCTTACAACAGGTACTGACTCTTCGTGATCTTCTGAAGTCTATAGACATCAGATACTAAATGAGTCCATAGAGCAAAAGAGTCTATACCATTTACACGAACATTTGCGAGAAATTGACGAATCTTGTACTCAGAGCCTGCGTTACGTTCTGCCGCAGACAGAAAGTAAGTAACGCGGACTCTGGGTAAGAGATTGGAAAATTATTTGACTGAATCAAAACATGCGCCCGGGGAATGAGAGATCCTTCCAGCAGACAAATAAATAGTTAAACTTACTTTCATTTCGTGTTCTCCAGTTCTTTTCAACTGGTAGTGACGTTTTCTACAGCTTAAACAAAGAACTGGAAGAGATGAAGATATAATCTGTTGCAGCTTAGACGATAACTTGACTGCCAGAAAGAACGCTGTTAATTATTTGTATATATAGCATCAATGTTGTTTGATAACAGCCACTGTTTGTTCTATATATTAACATTACAATTCATGGTTATGATAGGTTAGGTATGTTTTTATTTTACGGCCTGACTCATCTATTTAAGATTGAAATTTGATTTTTTCTTTTACAAATTGCAATACTTTTGCATTGTACGTTTACTCCGGTGTACAAAGAAATGATATATATGGCCGGTCTTTTTGCCTAGTGTAGAAGCTTTATACCTCATCATTACATTAGATATGTTCTTTATTTTGAATGTCGAAGTAGATTATGCTATAAAACAACTACAATAAAACAGGTATTTTAACAGCTCTTAAAAAATCTCATAAAGTCGAACGCAAATCCCTACAAAAATCTATTTTTTCATGTGTTACTGATTAAACTTTTTCTAGAATGTTGATATAACCTAGATTTTTAGGAGGTTTTTCGAATGAGCTATTAAAAAAAAAAAGAGTCCCGTGCAAAATTTGAGGGTTTTGCCCTGTTGAATCTCAAAACGCGTATGGTTCTTCAATAAAATCTTGTAGATTTTTCAGCGGTTTTTGAGCGCGGGCTCATCGTGGGCTCAATTTGAACGTTCAAAAGTAGGCAGCCACTTTCCGTTGCGTCATTCCTACCTGTCACCGCAATTCGTATCTCATAAAAGAAATTAAAAAAACTTGCTTGCTGTGCTGCACGCAGTCATAAAGCACTTTGGGGTTGGCAGAACACTCGAGAAGTGTCGAGAAGCACTCCGCTACGCGTCGTGCTATTTGTTCAATATTTCAGCCTTAAGACCCCGGAAGCACGTGCGTACAAATTGCCAAAACAGATTGATATGTTTTGTGACAGCTTGCATGCATCCTTCTCATCAATTCGGTGTCTCTAAATATTTCATTTTTGTAGTGAAGACTTACCTGCTCCAATAGGAATGATTTGATTTTCGAACTTTAGAAGACTTCGCGACATCTCTAAATTAATGGGACGTGGATTCACCTCTTTCTTTCGCTTACCAACGTGTTTGCTATGAAAGCAAGAATGCCGTTTTCTTCCATCCCATCCGACAGTTAATTGATGACGATGTCTAGGACAAACTGTTGATATTAGAACTTCTTCTTCACTGCAAAATATCAATCCGGCACGATTCAACAGGACATCGACTTCTTAACTAAATTTGTTTCTTTCTTTTGCCCGATCCATTTGCTTATCCCCAGTGCCGATAAATAACTGCTCAAGTCATTGGTACAAGATGTTGCTGGTATAACTTGTGTGTTCATTGTTTTCACGAGAAGCACCACATGGTGAAGCGTCGCTTAAGAAAGAGCAACTCATCATGTGGAACTCTAGATTTATTTACTACACGAATTCAGAACTGCGACACTTTTTAATTGACGGTGTAACCAAAAAACTGCATGCTTTTTAACACGCGCAATGATCAAAGTTTTCAAAATAATTCACTCGCACTGAGTTTAACTTCAAAATATGATTGTATACACAAAAGTTATAACATGATAGAATTAGTAAATGTATTTAATGCTTAAAAAAGGAAGTTAAAAAGTCCAAAAAGCTTCCAAAATGTAGTTTATCAACAGGTGACATTGCGTGACGCAAATGCTCATTTAGAGTAATTAGCGATGAATATGGTCCTGAAAATAGTTCATATTTCAAAGGCATTTAAAGATCCCCAAAAATTAAAAACATGGGGTGAAAGAAGAAATAACGCTAAGAACGGGGAACTTTGTTTTGTTTTAAACAAACGCCGCCGACCGGAGAAACTCGATTTAAAAAAAAGGCTTTTTCAGCGAAGCGAGAATCATCGAATTTTGCTTTATGCGAATTATTGTCTTCATAATTTTCCTGAAAAGACTTCTTTTAATTCGTTTTGGCCTTGGAGGTATAACGTAGACCTTTATTAAAAAGAATACGATGTTTATCTTCAGATGCCGTGACAGATAAAAATTTGATGTCGCCGTCGGTCGCATTTTAAGGTGGGGGGGGGGGGGGGTGGTCGATCTCAAGAACGAAAGGGATTTCAAATCTAATAATATTCATTTTCAACATAGCTAGTCAAATGTATAAAGCAGCCGAAGTATGAAAAGAATCGGCCGACCCCCATCCGTTCGACCTGCCCGGTTTTCTCAGACACTCACTCTTAAAAGACTTGAACAAAATAAGTTTTATTTTAAAGATTTTTAAATTTTAAATAGGTTTCGACGGACAAAAGGGAGAAAGTGGATAATCGGGACATTTAATAGAGACGCGTGTTCACTCATAAAATATTTTATTGAATGAGTAACTAAAGGTGTTATACTTACAACTACATGTTTGGTCTATATGTTATTGATAAGCACCTAATATAAAAGATCAAGGAATATTAAATATCTTATCCGATAAAGTGTTGATTAAATATCTAAAGGGATGGTTGATATACCATCACTCAAAAGCTTACGCTTAGGATAGAAATACGAGAAACCATCTCTTACTTGTGTATACGCGTAGACACTATTGCTCACAACTCTAAAGCCTCTATTGATACCTGAATCACTGTCTTTGTTGAGCAAAACATTCAAATATTTCTCTTTATCGATGCAATTATTATTTTTACTGACACCTTTACATGAAAACTTATCCTTATGACCAAAGCAATAATAGGTTTTTGAACACAACCCAATAATCCCGTCCCCCCCCCCCCCCCCCCCCCCCCCCACATTCTACTTTGAAGAGACCTGGAGTTCGTTTATCGTAACCTCTATGTTCCTGGGTATCTGTTCGTGGAAACTAGTTTGATTTATTATTCAAATACTCCACTTTTAACTCAGGCTTCACAAGTTGGTCTATGCTTTCTCCTGCTAAACCTATATAAGCTGAATCGGTATCCATTTCTGCGTATTGAAAATTACATCTATCAATATATTTATCCAAACAAGCATAATAAAATTGTAGCATCCTGAGTTTGGCATATTGATATACAAAGAAACCTATTTGTATTGGCAAATCAAACTTAATTTTCTTTTTACAACACTGTATTTCATATGTTTGTTCATCTATTTGCTCTATTCCTCTAAAATACATTGTGTTCACCAAAGGTGGAGCTTCGTCTTCACAACAAAACTGTATATCCCTGTGCTTCTCTTTGTTGGTTATTGTCTTCCCATAACTGGAATTACCAACCTGTTGAGATGGATAAGAACAATTGAGTTTCAGTGATACCGAGTTATTTTCTCTTTCCCTTCCCTTCCTTTTCTCTCTCTCTCTCTCTATTTTTTTATTTCTTTATTATTTTATAAATTATTCATAGTGTTACTCACCAATTTCATAGTTTCTGCTATGATGGCTTTACTTGGATCAACGTCACCTGCCCTTCTAGCGTTCGAAACAGCATCACCAAATGAGTTGAAGCATGCTTCAGGGGTGTATTCGATAACTTGATATACTTTGGTGACCACCAGTCCATGTTCAAGGTACCATTTAAGAAGAGGAGTGGCAAGGAGTATCTTGGTACCATGATTACTACCGATCAAACTATTTCTTGGTTGGTTCATGATATTTCTCTCTTCAGCGAACTGTTTCATGAAATCACCTATATAATCACGATTGATTTCAGCGTTTTTAAATATGGGGCACATTTCAGAAAACTTTTCACTAAGATGGTCTGGAACGTGAATATCGCACTTTACGCAACCAAGCAACTTTCCATCACGCACAGTCATGCTGTACTTTTTGTCTAGTGGACGGCCAAGATTGTCTTGAATAA
Source organism: Actinia equina (assembly GCA_011057435.1). Classification (NCBI taxonomy): domain Eukaryota; kingdom Metazoa; phylum Cnidaria; class Anthozoa; order Actiniaria; family Actiniidae; genus Actinia; species Actinia equina. The sequence goes on along the minus strand of WHPX01000734.1, from coordinate 112,867 downwards.
ACTGTTGAATTGCTGGGTTCTTCTTTTCTCGATACCAGTCACACTCCCATTTCTCGACTACAGTCTACCCCAGATCCTCTAGGTATTGTTTGTTCTTTCTTGTTGTTTCATAAAGCTCAGCCATGGACTTTCCACATCGTTCGTTTTCAGTTTTGCCTTTGGTAAGGTAACAATTGTGACCGTGGTAATAACATCCTGTAAATAAAGTGTATAAAATTAATACAGAAATTAAAAATCAAGTAATGGATGTGTAAATGAATAAATGAGGAAACGAATGAACCAGATGAATGAATGAATCAATAAATCAATGAATGAATGTATGGATAAAACGTGAATAGCTAAACTATTGAGCAAATATGGAAATCAATCGATAAATGGATGAAGAAATGAATGGATGGAGTGAATAAAACGTGATTAAATCATATTTTGCACAAGTACAAAACAAAAACAAAAAATTAAAAATTAAAAATTAAAAAAAATAATTAAAAAATAGAGCGAAATTAACTTACGTTGAAATTGAAACACAGTTTGAGATGGGCCGTGGAAACCATCAACGGGTAGTGCTCATTGTCCAAGCCTTTTTTCAGTGTTGTTGTATTGATGACGAATGGGCATTCCTCGTGTGTATTATTCCCACTCTAACCACTCTACTGCCAGCTTTAAAGAAAATTGAGGTTTGAAATCATCAGAGGCTAGTCGTCTTGAGTAGCAGCCATTAGGCATGGGTTGCATGATGGCCCATAGGCAGAGTGCATTGGCGTCATAGCCAACTACATTTTGACAAACTTTGGGACTTTCACTTCGGCTTTTCATCTCTTGTTCACGGATAAACGTTTTCCCTTTCTCGTGGTAGCGATGGAAGATGATAGATGGTCCCCCGACATTGTTATCTCTCATGAGATAGAACAGATCACAGTCTTTCTGGTTAAACAACGTAAAGTAGGTCTGATTAGGAAGCATAGAGAACAGATATTTCATGGTTAAGCCAGGTACACTGAGTCCGTCTTTAAACATGTCGATATGACGATCTTTCCAAAAGTCACACATCTTGTCTACAGCTTCAAGGAAGGGCTCTACGTCTACAGTATTATACCAGATTAAAAAGTCCTTAAATGTTTCCATGTTTCTTGTTCAGATATATTGGAGCTGGTTAATGACGAATAGAAATCTTGATGAGATGGAAGAATAGGTTGATCAAGTTTATCAAGTGAAGTCAACCATTCAATGGGATAGAATCCTTTCTTTTGCTTGCACTCGTAGGCTTTAAGAAACTGAGAGTAGCTAAATCCAGGAGCTAAATAATTAGTAATGTCAAGGAGCTTGAAATCTGCTTTTAAACACATAAAGTTATTGTTCTTTTTTTACGGTGAACTTAATGGGATTGTTTTTGACCAAGTAGGAAAAAATGTATTTCTTGATAGCGTTGATATCGCACCTGCCTGAGTTGAAACCCAGAACAGGAAGTTCTTTCAAGTATTCCTCCAATAATGACTTTAAATTGGCTATTATTTTATGACCATGGCTAGATTCCCTGTTACCGTTGTCATCATCATCATCTTCATTCATGCCAGAGTCTGAACAGTTTTCATTTATCAACTCTTTCACTACTTCATCAAGTGCTTCAAATATGGATTCATAACTTTGTAATAATAGATGATAGCTGGTATTACTGATTTCACTTCGATACTCCATCAATCGTTTAACTAAGGCTTCAGAGTCACCATCCGTAACAATGCAGTACGGATGATCATATCCTGGAACGTTAGAATAAATAGAAGCACTTAACAGTTCGTGTTTTTTCTCCCATGTTAATTTATGTGAATTTTTAAGCTCGTGGTTATCTTGAAAGTAACACGCCAGGTCAAAGGCGGTTCGGTAGGGAAAGTAACGTAGATTCTCAGGTACAACAACTCCAACATCTTCTAGTTGCTCGAAGACAGTCTTGGCTGTCTTGTAGGTGCTGCCGGGAAAGACGTGTTTTACTTTTCCTTTACAGGTGATTTCATGTCGGTTAAGCATAAAGCCATCTTTCCAAAACTTGCCACATCGGGAGCATAAGTACGATTTGGAATAAACTTTCATATTTTTTATATATGAAAAGTGATTCCCGTGGAGATTGAGATAGAGCGTGGAGGGATGCTTTCGATGTGATCTTTGAATGAGTTGTGCGGTGACCTCTCTTTGTTCATTTTCGTCGTTTTCGTCATCATCATGAGATGTGGACTTTACCAGGGAATAAACATTAATATTAACTTGAAAAAGGGTTTCGAGATCAGGCAGGCTTCCCAGAGTCACACCGTTGAACTCATCGTCTGGATAGGCTTGTTGATACCTGAAAATAATCAAAAAGAATAATCTTAATAGTCTTTTACACTCGTACAATTTATTACATACAAAATGACACAGACTAGATGAAGAACATTGCATACAAATAAATACAGCATATTGAACCAAATATGACTACAGCAAACGTCAAAATAACTAAACATTGAATACAAAACATAGGTAAACATCCATATATTCTAAGCAAACTTTTCATACAGCTGTTTAAATTAAATAAAGTTCACTTACCTTCGATAATACCATTTTGCTTCTCTTTCCAAATTTCTTGGATGGCACCCATTGTGAAGTGAAAGTGCACGGAAGAAGCATAGGTTGTCTGAATAGGGTTGACCAGTCTTTTTCTCACAGTCTAGAGGCACGATACCGCGGTTTTCGACGATATAATGTGGAAGGCATTTACCACGGCCAATGGGATGACGAGGGATGTTTGTAGTGAAAAAAGTGATGTTAGTGATGCTATCAACTGTCCACTTGGATGATGGTCGTTGTTGACGAGCCCATTCTAAGATATATAGATTTCGTAATTCGTTTTCAATCGGCTGTAGGTCGCTTTCGTTGACCACTTGGAAAGGTGTTTCAAATACATTATTATTGTTTCTGGATGCATAGTGATATTGTACTTAATCGGTAACAGTGTTTCGTAGTATATATTCAAAGGATATATTGAGCTTGACGACGGTGGACTGATCTCTGAAAACTTGGTGGAAATAACTGATAAGATGGTCTGGGTTAAGTGAAGGAAGGCGATAGTTATACCAGTTGGCCAATCTGTTATCTCGCGAGAATCGCGTTCTTATTCTGTTCCAGTGTCGATGGTATTCAGTGTTGGTAGGTTGTTGGTCTGGTAAAAGATCGGATATTTTCACAGGATCTTCAGCTACAGGAAACGTTCTGGGCCGATTAGGTTCGCTTGCCGTTCTTGTTTTCTTGCGTTGGGGACCTAGCAAACGAAAAAAAAAAAAATTCAGTGTATTATTCACGAGTTCACTTGACCAAAAATTAATTTAACTTGATTCCTTTTTGAGACAGCTTATCCATCATATGTTTACACACGAGACACTATTGTTTACACACTAAAAAATGAATCGCTTATCAACGTGAATAATTATAAAAGTCGCTCAATTTTGAAATATTTTTATACTTCCCACATAACGCAACATAATGATTATGCGTGTTTTAAAAATAGCGAAAAAATTATTAACATACCAGTGGAATCATCGCTTGGCAGCTTTCTCTTCTTTTCTTGGTTGGAGTGTTCCTTTACGTGTCCATTGAAGGTATTTTTCTCCGAGAAGGTTTTATTACACTTCCCACATTTGAATTCTTTCTTCGTGTTGTGCTTCGAGTGGACGGTTTTCAGATGTTTTGACATGTCTGAATTTCTCTTTAAACCTTTAAGGCAGTGTGGACACTTGTGGCTTTTCTCCTTGTCTCCTTGTTGTTCCCGCTGGTGGCGGTTGAAAGTCTTTTTATTCGTGAACGTTTTCTGGCATTTTGAACATTGACAGGAGCTGGTTTGGTCAGTTTGCTGTCCACCTCCATTCTGAGTCGTAGATCGGTTCTGTAAAAATAAAAAATGTGTCTTTAGACTTATTAAAGTTATTCAAATGTAGGGTTTTTTTTTTTGCACTGAGCTCATTCGCTTGAGAAGTAAAATCAAATATATTATGGAAAAACCGACAAAGAAGATAGCACATCAAAAAAAATAATGCCTACCTCATCTGGAAACATTAAAGTCATCAGTCGATCCACGACCGCTGGAATTTGATCACTTGGGATCTCGTTGTTTAAATAGTATTGCTTGAAATCCTGTAGGTTTGTAAACTGATCCATTTCGAAATTTCCAAGTTGAAGACCTTGCTCGGATGAAGAGTGGACGCCTTCACCAAGCTCGTCTAATTTTATAGACTTTTTTCATTCTACAAACAATAAAACTTGCCTAGACATGCTGAGTTGGGCAATCGCTACTCCACCCTCTTCATAGGCATACATTTGACGCAAAACACGTGCACAAACATCTCACACCTAATATTTGTATAGCTTTTGCCGAGTCACGATGTCTTGACTGTTCTATTCCCGCCTTTTAGCGTAGAAGCTATCAAAATGATAATTTTCTTAACACTCGCTCCCGCCATTTCGATAATCTATGAAAATGTTATGACATTGACGTCATTTCCTATCAGTTGGAGAGCAATCAGGACGGCGAACGGGTCAGGAGCAGTGCAAATAAACTTTCACGTCATTTCCTGATTATCGTATCGACCAATCAGAATCGTCACGTTCAGGCGCGATGTAAATAAAAATCGTCACGTTCAGGCGTCATTTCGTGCTGATCGTATCGACCAATCAGATCGACTTCCGCCTTAGGATCCTAGCCACTGGTGACGTCAGTGGGGGCCGAGAAAAGGGGGCCCGAGAAAAGGGGCTAATTCCATGCTTAATACACTACTATTATTTTCCACTTGAAATCAACGTGCCAGTGCGTGACAGAGTGCAAGGGATTAGCTGTAGAGATATGGTCTGGGGGCCGGCTAGCCTCTCCCCTGATGCCTCGGCTAGAACACTATCCTGCGTAATCCGTACAAACAAGGGCAGAGGGACTTAATCGCCGTCATGTCCGAAGTCCATAGTCCATGTCTCGGGGTATGGCATGAAGGCACTATCTTTTTCCTTCTATATTTTGGAATTGAATATCTAATTAAAGTTAAATTAGTGGACTTCAAAAATTCATTTCACCCGGTACTACGCAAAATTATGCAATAAAATTCAGAATTTGTGAAGACACAATGCTGTTCTTGGTGCTAATATAAATATTTTTTGGGGTATTTCTGACTGAGCGAAATACGAGCAACTTGTATTTGAAGATTTTTTTTACCAAATTTGCATAGTCGGCAAAATCAAAAGAATTAGGTTTTATGAATAAGTTTGCTCTTTTTCCTTAAACATTTTATTAAACTATCAAACGAAGTTGGGAAGTTAAATTAAACAGATTTATTAGCTTTGAAAAACATATCCTTTTAGATTTCTTAAGATTTTCGAGGTTGTTTTTCTTTGCAAATCAAGCCGATAATGTGAGTAGTCGATTGATGCGTTCACACTCTAAGAACCATGTTTGCCGAATTTACAATGTAGACGAATTAATCGTCCATAAGAAATTATATATCAGTTTTTGGCAGATAAGCCACTTTCTGAAGCAGGAAATATCAGACCGACGAAAAACCTATTGCTATTGAGATAGGTAATGACCTCAAGCACAAACCCATTTTCCTTGGATTTTGTTGCCATTAGTAATATACTGGACAGTTTATCTCCAATTTTGCTAACTCGAATAATTTGTTTGCTTCTTTTAGATGTTAGAGTTTATTACAACTATCATGTACATATTTTTTTGTTGTCAACATTTTCTTTTTCCTTCTGATATTTTATGCGCTTGCCACTGAATTTTCCTTGCAAATAGAAGCTAGCACGTACGGGAGTGATATTGATGCGTTTCAAGTGAAAATTGCAGAAACAAAACTTGTTCCAAAAATCGCTTTTATAAACGTGCAAAGATTTTGGCGAAAAGTGATGAAAGAAAAAAACATGAACAGAGGCAGATCCAGGAATTTCAAAGGGGCTATACCTTGTTTCGGGTGTACTGGTTGGCAAAACTATCCTCTATACATTCGAAGGAAACGTTAGTGTCATTAGACAACTTTCACAAATATATTCGTCAAAACGTCAACGGTCAATGTCAGATACAGTATGAATGGTTGAGATACTCTAGTGGCAAAAACAACCATGATGAAGATGCATTCGTTCAACAAAAGCACTTCTTTGCCAAGTACTTTATTCTCACTTTGGCCGTTTACGTTTTGAAAAAGATATTTGTGTTATTTTTTGTAATAATTCAACGTTTATTTCGAATGTAAACAAAGCAATGCATTATGGTCCACCAGGATTCTTTATGTCTGGTTTATGGAACAACTGCACCTATCCACTACTTCTTTAATAAGTTTTAGATATCGCTTCTTGTGTCTGACTTCGATGTGAGACATATCTAGTTCCAAGGCGGTGCACATCTCTTTGAGCATATTAATTGAAAGTTCAGTAAGCTTGGAATTTGTAGACAATTCACAAATATTGAAAGCTTCATGTACGATGGGATGCTTTAGACCTATTGCACTAAATACTTCATCGGTTAACTCCTGGATATCTTCCTCATTCGTGTTTTCTAATTCATCTTCATCTTCTTCAGTGTTGTCATCGTTGTGAGCTATTTCATTAGAGCAGATAACTTTTTTTTTAGCTTGCCGTGAAAAGAAACGTGAAATTTGCTGAGGCGTGAGAAAAACATCTTTATAAACATTCGACTACCGTCGGGGTTTTTTGCCTTCCGCATTGTCTTGGAGACTTCTTCTGGATTCGCCTTATGACCTGTGACTTCTCCATTTATGAACACATCAGTCAGGTATCTCCTCTGTGCTTCATTGAACCTTTTTTTTCTTAGCCGTAGTCTTCAAAGACCAGCCCATCGTAAGCACAGACACGGCAGAAGTGTTCGCAGGTAGCTCATGTGGAAAATCCTGATCCATAGCTATAATATTGCTTGTCCCTTCCTCTAGCTTTGCTGCGTAGAGCGCCATAGACTTGTCATAATGGGTCATGTTCTCAAGAGAATACTTGTGGCGTTGACATTCCAGGTGTTTTTCAAAAGAGGAGTATCGTTGAAATGATTTTATGCGGCCCTCCTCTTGGCAAAAGAACAACTTTTCATTACCATTATTCCGTAAGTATCACAGATATCGTGTTCAATGTTCTGATCTTCATCTTCACTTGACTCAGCTTCAATTCCTTGGCTTAAACCTTCTGAGGACCTTTTTCGAGGTTTTACAGAGACAGAAGAAATTTCTGGATTTTCATTTTGTTTCTTTTGCAGGTGGGGTAAGGTGGTGGGCAGACTGAGGTCACTCCAGCTCATGACTTTTCCTGCGCCAATTTTATAAGCTTTCCGCGCGGTTATTCCTTCGTCACTGTAATCAATGTTGTTAATGTAGCTAACACCATCTAGTTTACAAGGCGTTACATGATCAGTTGCCAGTGGGAAACATACAGCTATCCGTAAACCTGGAATACCACCAGACGACTCCATAGCACGTTTAATTTGATCTGGAGTTTCTACATCATGGCCACAGTGCAAATACCTTTTCATGTGACTCTTTATCGACGCAGCCTTCCGGTCGCAAGACCCTTTTCCGCCTTGAGTGTCGGAGAAATCGAGACGGGCAAGCTTGATTCCATGATTCTTAGCAATTTGATGTATAGCCCGCATAGCCAAAGCAGAGTGGTAGCAGCCTGCATTGTCTTGCTTCATGTAAACAGATTCGAGTTCGGGTAAAACTGCCTTGAGCTGTTTTATCACGTCATCAAAAATAGCAACAACTGCTGGACCATCTTGAGTGCATTTTTCGAAAATATGCATAAAAGGTTAACATTTGAATGTTATTGTTACTATATTTCCTAATGGCAACAGTGATGTGCCAGGGAATGCCTCGCTTTCCAAACCAGACTCTCTGGATTTCCCTGTATTTTCTTGGCAAGTACTTCATGGCCCAATCAGAAATCAAAAGGACGGAATTCTCATCCATGCTTTCTAAGACTTCATGTCTAGCCGAGTCTTGGTTAATAGATCTGAGAAGATGGGCTTTCCATCTTTCTATGTTCTTAACTGATTGACTGATGATATATTCCATTTCCTCTCTTTCTTCTATAGAGCACTTCACATCCTGGAGGACAGAACGTATCTCACGTATAGCACAAGGGAAAGTAGTATAGGGGATGGGGGTTCCAGCGCAACGACCACTGGAGGATTACCCGTCTAAAGTGAATTCCTCGATTCGTACCGCGATTACCCGCATCCCGTGTTTATGTAGTTAAATATGTTAGTCTATATATGGAGTGCGAAGATTGTAAGAGAACTTTTAAGAAAGAAGTGGACTTAAAGAAGCATTTGAAGATGAAGTCGAAATGTATGAGCAGCTATGATTGTGGATGTGGTAAGAAGTTTGAGACTAAGGTTAAATTGTTTTGGCATTGTCAGGATTGTGAGTATGACTACGACGATCTGAAAAGGGTCTGGAATTAGGTATAAGATATTTCCTATTATATAGATGGAATCCCAAAGCAATTTCGAAACGGTGTCAATACCCGGTAACGGTGAGATTGACGTTAGACAGTTTTGGCGCCAGTCAGAAAGGAAGGTTAAAAGGACTCTTCGAAAAGGCATAGAAGAATTAGGAGCCCTGAAAGCGAGTATAATGGTAGAAGTAAGTTTGTCAAAAGACGAGGTAATGACGGCAGCAATGTTGCGATCGAAGTCGTTAGTGATATTAGAGTCCACGAATCTGGGTAGGTCACTCGGCGAAGCCTTAGAAGCAATAATGGAGTCGCTGTCTAACTACACGAAAGAAGGATCAGGTTGGACAGTGGAGGAGGTAGAAGGTATGGAGGTTAGCATGGCAAGGTACGTGCCAATACGAGGAGGAAGTTACGTGCCCCTGCCGGTGTGGGTAGAAAGGAAGAAAGCCATAGTGAACGTAAAGAATGACGACAACCGCTGCTTTATGTGGGCAATACGATCCGCACTGTATCCAGTAGATAAGGATCCATGTAGACCAAGCAAGTACCCAACAGACGATTTGGAGTGGGACGGTGTGGAGTTCCCAATGCAGCTGACAGACATACCGATATTCGAGCAGGAAAATGACCTAGCCATTAACGTTTACGGAGTCAGAGACCAAACGATAGTGCCACTAGTGCTGTCAAAGAGTAAAGGAGAACGAATACACCTCTTCTACCACGGCGGACATTATTCGTGGGTCAAACATGTTAGCAGACTATTTTACAGACACACCAAACACAAAGGCAAGAAATACTTCTGCGACTGTTGTTTGTTATCCTTTACCAGCGTTAAAGCTCTAAAGGATCACGACGAAATATGTCGCGGAGTCGAAGAAGTGGCGCAACGGATCCAGATGCCCACAGATAAGAACCTATCCTACTCAGACCATCAAAAGCAGATGCAGGTGCCTTACGTGATATATGCAGACTTTGAAGCGTTGATAACTAAGGAAGAGCAGAAAAGTGGTGCCACGAATAAGGTGGGATTACACGAGATCTGCTCCTTTGGTTACATAGTAGTCAGATCAGATGGTAAGGCCGACCCTCCTGTGATTTACCGAGGTAAGAACGCAGCTAATGAGTTTCTAGAAGCATTGCGAGAAGAGGAGGAAGAGATAAGAGAACAATTAAGACGCCCAAAGAAGATGGTATTTACCAAAGAGAACCAGGAGGCTTTTACCAAGGCAAAGAAATGCCACATTTGCCAACATACGCTTCTCCAGTTTGGAAGACGAGCCAAGAAAGCGTGGGACGAAGATGGAAAGTATCTAGGAGAAGCTCATTTCAAATGTGGCAGGTACGCGAGGAAGGGGGAAAAGCCCAACAAGCCTTCCACCCACTGCATTCATTGTCATAAAGCATTCGTTGAGGATTTCTATGTGGATAAGGTTAGAGATCACTGCCACATCACGGGTAAATACAGAGGTGCGGCTCATTGGAAATGTAATATAAACTTCAAAGTAGATCCAGAAATGGAAATACCCGTATTCTTTCACAATTTAAGAGGGGTTTGCGCTAAGGGTCACCTATGAGTTGCAAAATAAATTTTTTCCAAATTTCTCAAAATTGGCATGAGTGAAGGCCTCCATGCACTGAATTCATCGCTATAAGTTTTAGTTCGATCAGAATTTTATTTCCGGAAAACGGCGCGAAAATGTGAAATTCGACGTCATTTCCGGTTTTCAAAGGCCGTTCGTGTGCACTCCTAAAAGTGCTAAAAATCACTAGATTTTGTACATATTTTACCAAATAAATTTACCAGACTAAAAGTTGATATGATAGTGACTATTTAGAGCTATTTGTCTTTAAAGCAAGATACAAATTTAATATTTTATAGATTTTTCAAATATTTGTACGTTTTCACCAGGTTTTACGTGCATCATATTCAAAAATCTGTATCGCCACTGGTACATGGCCTAGCTCAAAGCTATTGCACCAGGAGTAAAGAGGGATACCCATGGCTTAGTTTTATAAAATAAAATTTTGGGGCAATTCACAAACAAAACTTGGAGAGCGCTGTATGTCAACCCCATTTTCAGCCATATTTGACATCAATTTACAAGGCGTTGTGTTTACAATCCACGAATAAGACCCCTGAAATCACGAAATCATGCCTCTATTCGCTTGCAATTCACAATAAACTTCCTAAAGCCACAGTACGATACTTTAATTACAATGTTCGAGCTGATACAATCAAGGAAAATCTCTTGGAAGAGGTTCGAAGCATTCATCATGACTGGATCTGAAACCAGTTGAATCGAGTCTGGCCCATCACTATACCGGATCACGCTATCGATGCCAACAATGTCCAAATATCAAAAACTAAGCTAACCTTATGTATTAGAAGGAGCTTAAACGTGTTATAATATTATATTCTTGAAATATCTTACCTTAATTTCACTCATTATTAATACGGTGCCATATCTAAATGGACACTACCGCGACAGACTTTGAAAACAATGAAGAATGCGTGACATAAACACAGGAACCCCAAACACCGCGTAATCACTCTTGTGTTCTACCAAAAAGAATGCGTTTTATTTTGTTAAGTCATCTAGTTGACAATGTTAATAAACTAATTAGTTTTTACGTGTTTCTATTTGTAAAAAATATTTGCTCAAAATTAAATTTTGTTTTTAAAAACATTCTAGCTGCGCAGTCATTCCAGAAGAAAGTTATTGTAAAGCGTAAATATCTTAAAACAAAGCAGTTATGAACTTATGAAAGGATGCTTTTGTGTTATACAAACATGAAACATGTTAGCGTCTTAGAATGCTTAAAGATATCGAAGTGGAAGAATGACAAACTAAATTATGGTCCTGAGCTACCAGCTCCTGATACACAACTACACGACGCTACTACCTTACTAATGCGCTCTATGTAGGGAGCCTTAAGTCTAACAATTATATCTGATATATCTATTTCTAAGTTATGACATATGGTTTGCAATAGAGGTAGACTTAACTTCCTTAATTTTCCATCGGCGTGCAACTGGCACAAGTCGATTGAGTCATAAACTATAGGATGCTTTAGTTGACATTCCTCCAAAACAGTTTGTAGGGTACGTGCATAGGCGTCTTGATCCTGCGCAGCTCGCTGATTATCACCTTCGTCAGTTTCTTTAGCTCCACGTCGATCTTTAGAGGCCTTTCTGGAAAAGTACCCCTGAATTTGGCTTGCTGATAGAAACTCCGATATTTGAAATCTACGATTGCCATCGAAGTCCTTGGCGAAATGCATTTCTTGCGCCACGGTTGTGGGGTCCAGCTTATGCCCAGTTACCTTTCCTTTGTTAAACATTTCATCAAGATAGGATTTCTGCTTCTCTGAAAAACGCTGACCTTTCTTACTTTCCTTCAATGCCCAGCCGCGAGGAAGACTCTCAGTAGATGTTTCTGGACAGGACTTTGTCTTCAATTGTGGTTGAGAACTTACACCAGCAAGTAACTTCTCTGTGTATAACTTCTTGGCTTTATCGTAGAGGGTCTCCCTTTCTTGCTTCAGTCGACATTGCCCGTACTCTAGATGGCGTTCTAGTGAGGTGTAGCGCCGATATGTTCGTATGCAGCCTTCTACGGGGCAGCTAAAGAGCTTTGGGTTGGGATCATTTTCGTCGTCACTACTCTCATCCTCTTTTGCCTGTACTTGGTCTTTCTCTAACGCTTCCGCATTGCTTGGTGCACTTCTTACTCGTGTCGATCTATAGATGATGTTTTGGAAGCCACCATCGCTGAACGGGCTGGAAAATTTAGCAATCGCAAGGGCGTCAGGGACTGTAAAAATAGGTTAGATATATAAAATCACTCTGTTGGGATATGTTATACAGTATATCAAACGCTCTTGAATAATACCTTGAAGTTTAGACCACTTTTCAGTCTTTCCTTCGCCTATGCCGTGTGCTTTCCAACAAGCCAGCCCATCCTCGCTATAACTGAAATTATTCAGCGTGCTGATTCCCTCTAGTTTACCAGTGTTGACAGTAGTCACAGAACTCGCATCTACTAACGCAACGCGAACTCCTCGCACACCATCACCCGATCTTATTGCGTTACATAGGTCTTCAGGGGTCTGGACATCATTGCCCTCATTTATATATCGTCTGATGTGTGCTTTTATATTCGCTGCTTTCCGGTCGCATGACCCTTTGCCTCCTTGAGGCTCACTGAAGTCGACTCGAGCGACCTGAAAATATCAAAGCTTCCTATAAACTCATAGAACTACAAAAAGGTAAAACACGAAATGATCAGATCTAAGTGTTTCTAAATCCCGAAATTGATCGGCCATACCTATGTATGACTGATTATGTATGAAACTCATTCTTAGAATTTCTTTGAATAATTTTATATTATTGATAACGATAACGATCATCATTATCAGCATCATCATCATCATTATCATCATCATCATCCTCATCATCTCCATCCATCCAACCATCCATCCATCAATCCTCAGGATCCCAGGGGTAAAACTCTGTCGCTCGTTTCGTTGGGAGCGAGAAACGCGCGACAGCATTTACCTCTGGGTTCCCAAGAATGATGAAAATCATAATAATCACGATTATGATAATCAAGTATTACTTCTATAGCGCTGCTTCCATAAATGCATCTTACAATCAATATAGAAATAAAAATGAAATTACCTTAATGCCGGTTGCCTCTTCCATAAGGTGACATGCTATTAGCAAAGGGACGCTATGATAGCAACCGGCGTTGTCATGGCGAAAATATGCTGTAGCAATTTCAGGGTTTTCGGTTTTGATAGTGCGCAGTGTGTGCTCCATGATAGCTATTACAGAGTCCGTGTCCTGAGTGCAGTTCTTTGCTACATGGACGAAAGCTTGCAGTTGTAGGTCTCCGGAGGAGGTCTTGCGACTGGCAACGGATACGTGCCATGAAATCCCTCGCTTCCCGAACCAGTCGGACTGAGTTTCCCTGTACTTCTGTGGAAGGAATTTCATGGCCCAATCCTCTGTGACCATAACTTCTTGGGGGGTTAGCTCGTTCATGATTGAGTGCCGAGGTTTGTCTTGCTGAACAAATCGTACCTCATGAGATTTCCAGGCGAATATAGCTTCCATGGCTTGGTTGCATCTGAAAGTGATGTCATCCCAATGATCAACGGATGGGAGTATACTCTCACTCTGAGCTACAACGTTCTTGATTTCATTAAGAACCGTCTTTAACTCTTCGCACGATGAGCAAGACAACTCATGCTGGTGCTGGCATGCTTTGGCAAAAGGATCTTTTTTGGGATCTTTCTTCGGATCTTTCTTCGGATCTTTCTTCGGACTACTTAGGGCGTACGCCAGGCAGTGGTCAGGTACTTGATTTGCATCTGTTATATGAACCTAAAGAAGAGATCATTCTGAGTTAGCTGTTTGTCAAACATTTACCAACAAATGGGAACTATTAGATATTTCTATTATTTTTACAAAACGTGGATGAACATAAGTTACGTATACCTTGAAGTCTGACTTGATATTCTGTTTGCCTTCCCGTAGAGCTCTCTCACAGTTTGCTGCCCATTCACGCCCACGGGCCGGTTCTACCTGCGTCACAATCTTGCTCAGGTCATCGAACGCTTTAGCACCATCTGCGTGGTAATAATCTAGACCCTGTAACGACTTTCTTTCTGTCGCAGCACATGCCGATAAAACGCGCCTCATTGTCGCTTCACTGAATGGCTTGAAGGCCGTCTCTTCACAGTACTGAATATACTGTGCGCATATCCGAGATGTGATCAGTGAACGAATTACATTGGGTGTCTCCAGAACTTCTCCATTGGATAGTTTTAAATATCTCTGCCCAAATGGCAGGTCTTGCACAATATGGGGGCTAGTGATAAAGGATAGGAAACTGTGTAGCTGCCCTTCATCAACGCGAATTCGATGAACACGGTTGGTTGACACAGGGACGCCTCGTCCGTATTGTAAGTTGTGAACACGAGCCATCTTCCAGCGATATTCTGTCAGTCTGGGTATATATTGACGGATGTCATTAAGCGACAGTAAATCTGCCATGATTGACAGAACTTGTCGTTTTGTTTCCCAGCTCATTGCGTGCTGGTATGTCTCTGCTAAAGCTGAAACGTACTTTTCTTCTGCATGGGGCTTAACTCCAAGAACTTGATCGACTTTCCTGGATTCTTGAACAGCCCTCCAAAGGCTACCTGCATCTCCTGGTGTAATTACATCTAGGGCTGCCACGATTACATTTGTAGCCTTGGAAACATGCGTTTTTTGCGTTCGGCTACTCATGGCCTCCCAAGCTTTTTTAGGCGGACCAACAAGCGTGTCCTGCATACCACTGGTGATCAAGAACTCGTTGAGCTTCTTTCGGCGCACTAAAGCTTGATTTGATGTTTCATCGGACAATTGTTCTTCAGACGATTCTGAGCTCAATCCACCTTCTATTTCGGTGACAACCACACTCGGATCCCGGCTTTGATCATTATCGATTTCAAGTTGGCTAAATGCTTCTGTCAACGAGTCGCCAGTGTCGCTACTTTCTTTGTCAGTTTCCTACATGAGAGAGGAAAAGGTGTGCAATAAATATGGATAACGCGAAATTCAACTGTCTATTAAAATATGTGCTGCTAACCTTGTTATAGTCAGAGCTGAAGATATTGTTAGTTTTTGACTCAGAAAGACTCTCGACAGAGGGGAGAGAAGGAATCTCGGCTGATACTTGAAATGGGTTTTCTGTAGTTGGTATCTCAGCAGTTGTTTGAGAAGGCTGCTCAGCTTTGTCAATTTTTTCTCTGCAGCGCCTGCAGATAGCTATAAAAATAAATCGATATTTTACTAAATATACAAAAAAGCATAATATATTAGGGGCGTAGCGAGCTCTCGATTATAGAGGGCATTTTTTTCTATTTTCCCGCCAAATCTGTGCCGAAAGCAAACTTTTGGGAGACACATCCCCTCCCCCCGGCCCCCCCCCCCCCCTCCCTGTCTCCGCGAGTGATATAGAAATTCCATACTTCCTTTTTGTGTAAATACCTTTTTTCATATTCATAGCTTTTTGCATAATCACATCACATACGTACGTGAGCCAATAGGCACAAGCTGACCAGTAATTTCATAAAACCGTCTTGATTGGCTGGATGACAGCCCTCTGTCTCCCTTGCAACCTTTCTTGTGGGCTGCCCAAGTGACTGGAATGGTACAGTTTCGTCTGTTGCAGCGCCAACGAATCCCATATGCATCTCTGTGCCGAGGGCAGACTGTGATGTCCAGGTATTCGTGGTATGTACCAAACAGTCCTGCACAAATAGCAGAACACGTTTTTCACTTCAAACATTTTTTAAATTTTCTTAACAGGTTACTTAAATGGATCCTGTATAAACGCTGCGCGTTTGCCTTTCAGCCGTACGCTCAGAAAAAATGTAGAGAAACATAGCGAGAAATAGAATGCAAAGTTTAAAAATTTCGTAAACATTTACCTGCTCTATTTAGAATCAGTTGAGACTCTGTTTCCAAGGATCTGTCTCGCGCATTCAGTGTTCTTAAGTGGGCGTGTATGGCTTTCTCACATTTTCGAAGCGAAACACATTCTACATTAGCGGGGTTATCTAGAGGTCCGCCGCATACTCCACCAACATGAGCAAATAAACCACACGAAGCCATCCGACTGTTCTTGATAATATCTAGAGAAGTACACCAATATATTTCTCAGTTCAGAAAGAGTTTTTGGCCTGTTTTTGGCCTGTATATTTTAGTGGCCCTCCCTTTCCTTATATATAAAACAATTTGGCCCTCCCTTAAATACTTGCACAATTCTCTCTGCAGGCCCTCCCTTTTAGCCTGCATGAAAAATAAGACAGACAGACAGACAGACTTTTTTATTCGGTATCGAGTATTAGAAAATGCATGGACATTTTACCCGAATAAACATTAACGTATGAAGGCTATAATTGTTGATTTATAGTAGTTTTTCTCATGCCATAATAGATTCACCTATTTAACCTATTTAGTACAATTACTATTTATTGTCTAGTCTGGGTATAAGACCACATACTATCTGGGCAATTGAAGCATCTCCTTTCTTTTGGTTTTTTAAGTATTCCCTTGAATGCCTTCAATTTTCGATTTCAAGGTCGTGATTACTAATTCTCAATTTGGTTAATGATTTTCTGTGTTCAAAATTCTTAACTTTGATTAAATAATTTTCAAACGAGTAATCTGTTTTTACCAGACTATATGTCCTTAATTAATTTTTTTGTCCTGGTGGGCCTCTTCTAGTTTTTTCATCGTGGAAGAGTTCCCCTTGCCAGACTTGAATTTCTATATCCGTTAATCTAGTTTTAATTATTTTGAATGGGTTCTGACTTGAATAATGACCCTGCCCCCCTTTGCACCAGCCCTCCCCCTCCCCGCCCCCCCCCCCCCCCCTCTAATTTTTGACCTGTCCCTTACATGTCGTAACAACCGTATAGCAAGACTTTACAGCTTACCTTACATGTTGGAAATCTTTGAGTTCAGGAAAGAAAGAGAGACAAATGTGTTGTCGGGAATGCGGATGCTCGCAACAAAATTTCAACGATACCCCTGAAAATATATGTCAGGGCTTAATTTTTTATTCTATTTTAGCATGTGCATCTCAATACAAGTAAACGTTAGTCAAGACTTGTCACTTACCTAATTTCCTCAAAGGATGCTCAATCTTTAGGATCTGTCCAATCTTATCGAATGATACTTCTTTAAGAACCACTGTTGTAAATCTAAATGCTTGGTCATTTCTACTATTGCATACAAAGAAAGTAGACCGACAAAAACAAGAATTATAGTATGCCTTTCTCACCTGCGTCTTAATCAAGGATCATTAACTATGTAGACTGAGAGGCAACAACGTAGAGACAGCCCGGACTTCTCGTCCAGGCAAAGGTTTTGGAATTATGTTTTATATGAAACATGACAACCACTTTGATAAATAATGTGAATTTATTTTGCTTTTAATAATAACTTTTTATAGAAGTTCATAACTGCTTTGTTTTAAGATATTTACGCTTTACAATAACTTTCTTCTGGAATGACTGCGCAGCTAGAATGTTTTTAAAAACAAAATTTAATTTTGAGCAAATATTTTTTTACAAATAGAAACACGTAAAAACTAAATAGTTTATTAATATTGTCAACTAGATGACTTAACAAAATAAAACACATTCTTTTTGGTAGAACACAAGAGTGATTACGCGGTGTTTGGGGCTCCTGTGTTTATGTCACGCATTCTTCATTGTTTTCAAAGTCTGTCGCGGTAGTGTCCATTTAGATATGGCACCGTGTTAATAATGAGTGAAATTAAGGTAAGATATTTCAAGAATATAATATTATAACACGTTTAAGCTCCTTCTAATACATAAGGTTAGCTTAGTTTTTGATATTTGGACATTGTTGGCATCGATAGCGTGATCCGGTATAGTGATGGGCCAGACTCGATTCAACTGGTTTCAGATCCAGTCATGATGAATGCTTCGAACCTCTTCCAAGAGATTTTCCTTGATCGTATCAGCTCGAACATTGTAATTAAAGTATCGTACTGTGGCTTTAGGAAGTTTATTGTGAATTGCAAGCGAATAGAGGCATGATTTCGTGATTTCAGGGATCTTATTCGTGGATTGTAAACACAACGCCTTGTAAATTGATGTCAAATATGGCTGAAAATGGGGTTGACATACAGCGCTCTCCAAGTTTTGTTTGTGAATTGCCCCAAAAGTTTATTTTATAAAACTAAGCCATGGGTATCCCTCTTTACTCCTGGTGCAATAGCTTTGAGCTAGGCCATGTACCAGTGGCGATACAGATTTTTGAATATGATGCACGTAAAACCTGGTGAAAACGTACAAATATTTGAAAAATCTATAAAATATTAAATTTGTATCTTGCTTTAAAGACAAATAGCTCTAAATAGTCACTATCATATCAACTTTTAGTTTGGTAAATTTATTTGGTAAAATATGTACGAAATCTAGTGATTTTTAGCACTTTTAGGAGTGCACACGAACGGCCTTTGAAAACCGGAAATGACGTCGAATTTCACATTTTCGCGCCGTTTTCCGGAAATAAAATTCTGATCGAACTAAAACTTTTAGCGATGAATTCAGTGCATGGAGGCCTTCACTCATGCCAATTTTGAGAAATTTGGAAAAAATTTATTTTGCAACTCATAGGTGACCCTTAGTGCAAACTCCTCTTAAGGGGTTACGACAGTCACTTACTTTTACAAGGAACAGACGGCTCCGAAGTAAAGTGCATACCCAACAACAAAGAAAGGTACATGTCCGTAACTGTGGGCAAGCTAAAGTTCTTAGATTCGCAGCAGTTTATGGCGGACTCCTTAGCAAACTTGGTTAAATACAACACGGAGTTCCCCATTTCCAGTCAATACGGCGCGGAAAGGAAAGGAGTCTACCCATACGAATACATGGACTCCTGGGATCGATTCAAAGAACCCCTACCACCCAAAGAGAGATTCTACAGCACCCTAAACGAGTCTGGTATAAAGGAAGAGGAGTACCAGCATGCGTTAGATGTGTGGGAAAAGTACTCCTGTGAGAATATGGGAGAATACCACGACATCTACCTACGTTCAGACGTAGTGCTGCTCGCAGATGTTTTCCAAAGCTTTCGAAAGATGGCAATGGAATACTACGGGTTGGATCCAGCGAACTTCTACACGGCTCCTGGGCTTAGTTGGAGTGCGCTGCTAAAGAAGACAAACGCGCAACTGGATCTCCTAACGGAATACGACATGTACCGCTTTATGGAAGACGGTATCCGCGGCGGTGTTTGCGGACCCAGCAGACGTTACGCCCGCGCAAACAATCCCCTGGTAGAGCACGACCCGGAGAAGCCAACCACATACATCTTCTACTTAGACGCAAACAACCTCTACGGTTGGGCAATGTCGCAGTACTTACCTGTACGCGACTTCGAATGGGACAACATAAAGCCCATAGAGTTTTACCTAAACGTAGGTAAAGAAGACGACAAAGGTTACGTGCTGGAGGTGGACCTGGAATACCCAGAGCACTTGCACGACGCGCATAATGAGTTCCCATTAGCACCAGAAGCAATAGAAATACCATTTAAGCAGCTGAGTCCGCTGCAGAGGGAAATGTGCCCTGGCTACAAGCCATACAGGAAGCTAACGATGAACCTGATGGGCAAGGAGAAGTACGTGGTGCATTACCGCAACCTGCAATTCTATGTGCGCCACGGCTTACGCGTGAAGAAGATCCACCGCGTTTTGAAGTTCACGCAGGAACCATGGATGCGCTCCTACATTGACTTTAACACACAAAAGCGTACGCAGGCAAAGAATGACTTCGAAAAGAACCTGTTTAAACTAATGAACAATAGCGTATTTGGTAAGACGATGGAGAACATCCGCAAGCGCGTAAGCATAAAGATAGCCAGCACCAGAGAGGAAGCAGAAGCATACGTGTCACAGCCTGGATTCGTTAGATACGTAGAAATGTTAAACTTCTACGTGATTCACATGAAGAAAGCGAATCTATTCCTGAATAAACCCGTATACACGGGGTTTACAGTGTTAGACCTATCAAAGCTGCTCATGTATGAGTTTTACTACGACAAGCTAAAACCGAAATACGGTGATAAGTGCCGCCTTTAATACACCGACACCGATTCCTTGATACTAGAGGTGCAGACGGAAGACATTTACGAAGACTGTGTTCCCGACATCGATGAATACGACACCAGCGATTACCCACGCGACCACTTTCTTTACTCCCCTAAAAACAAGAAAGTAATCGGGAAAATGAAGGATGAGATGAAAGGAAAACCCATTGTGGAATACGTGGGCCTGAAACCCAAGATGTACAGCGTGCTAAAGCTGGACGGTGTAGAAAAGAAAGCTAAAGGCGTAAAAAAATACGTGGTTAAGAAGGACATAACCCACGATTCCTACTTAAAGGTCCTGCGTACGCGTAAGGAACAGCGACATAAAATGAACACAACACAACGTTACACAGGAGAAGGTGTCACTGTCTGCATTTGACGGTAAGAGGTGGATGTGTGATGATGGTATCCATACGATAGCATTCGGACATCACACGATAAGCAGTTCTTCTTTGACGAACCCACGAGTGGGACCATCATGAAGATAATACAAGATGGGCTGACCCTTCTTAGCTATCGCACTTCGGATCTGGTAAGTTTCCAAAGACCAATTGGGATCCGTAGCTCTTTTGAATCCTCCTTCTAATTCACCCGGCTCATAGAGATATCGAACCGTGACATCACCTAATCTCTTTTCCTGGGGGAAGACTGCCCTCGAACTTCTGACGAAGGACTTATGTTCCACGTGTTTCTTTTTTATAGCATCCTTGGGTTTCATTCCCGTAGCCCTGGCCGCCTCGTTGTTCAAAGCCGCGACGACCTGGGGGAGCCTCTGGGTCCATTCCCTGTTGCGTTTGGAGGGATCTTCCATCTCTTTCCAATACTGGTACCCAAAGAGACGCTCGGCCAAGGTCTTATTGAATCTTTCGACGATGCTCTGACCCCTGTGGTACTCAGCTTCAGCTCTCCTAATCTTAGTGCTGTGGTCTTTCAGGGTCTTAGTAACCACGCCCATGAACTCCGTCCCCGCATCCACTTGCAGCAGCTTAGGCCATTTCAAGACGCGCTTATAAATCTTACCTAGGGCTTCTGCGACTTCCCCAGAATCCTTGCTGGTTATGGGTTCGGCGTCCTTGTATCTGCTTGCGATATCAACTACGGTCAAAGCATATCTATAGGTCTTCTTTCTCACCTTGTCATGCGGTAAGAAAAGCAAATCCGCCTGATGAACCTCGTTGGGGGTATTTACGGTAAAGCTGGGCCTGGGAATGTACTTAGGCACGGGAAGATAAACCTGCCAGATGGTTTGTTTTCTTAGCCAGTTCTTAGCCGTTTCTTCTGATACCCTGGCCGCGGTCGCGAGTTTCTTGATGGCCGACGCTCCTTTCCAATAGCCTTCAGGCCCATAGTAAATCCTTTTGAGTTTGTCCTCTACGCGGCCCATTATATGAATTCCAGGACGAGATTGATCTTGCGTCCGTTGAAATCCACCGTCTTTCCGTCCACCTTAATGGCGATGTTTATGCTCTCTATTAAATTGGACAAGTCATAGCTTAAAGAAATGGGAGTGTATTCTACTGGGTCAAATGGATTACCTTTGGGCAGAAACTTGGACATAAGAGAAGACTTTTCTCCATTGTTGTAACTATGGACTAAATCGCAATAGACTTCGTAAGAGGATGCGACTTTCCATTTCACGGGTATGGCTGTGTCGGTAATTGTCTTGCCCGAGGCACATAATAAAGATCCCAATGGGTCAAGCTTTACAAAAGTTACTGAATAGTTTGGCATATTATGTTTGAGGGTCATTTCGTGCGGCAATCCCGTGGTGAGAGTATAACCGTGTTTTGCTAATTCCTTGGCCAGTGTGATTGGTGTGTAATGTCCATCGGGCAGCATTACGCCTTGATAATTGCCGCCGCCTTTATGCTCAGTGACCAAGGAATTGACTAAATTATACCAAGAATTGTACAAAGAGCAACTAACCAGCCTAACCTTATGGGCTTTGATGGGAGGATTCTAATAAGTGGTAAAGTTATTTTTATCGCTTTCCAAAAAGACGATCATTATATTAGATACGCCAAAGCTACGCCTCCCGCCAGCCCTGCGACTCCTACGAAGACCAACTCATTGTCTTTTTGTTTCTTAGAAGGCTGGTAGTAATTCTTAAACTGAGGCTTTTTCAACCCCGTCGATGCCGTGGGGTGTGCTTGCGCATAAAGCTTAAAGGCGTAGTCTGTATTTTCGAAGTTCTTGTCTGCCTGCATCTTGTCTTGATAGTTCTTGTCCAACCAATCCCTGTAAGCTTGTCTTTTTTCATTCCAAGCTGCCACGTCTCGCTGATATTTCTCCAGCGCTAAATCATGCCTCTTTCTTTCGGCGGCTAAATCTCCGCTTTTGTCGCCTCTGACTAATCTATCTAAATACTGATCACCATAATTAGCTCCAGTGAATGCTAAAGCTGCAATAACTCCACCTGCGACCACGCTAGCCATTATATATTAGAAAATCACAGGGATTTTCACGAGTTACGTCGTAGGTAGGTACTTTTCCTTCCGTAGGTAATCCTTTACCATGATAGCCCCGCCAACGGCAGCGGTCATCTTAGCAAAATTAGCGAAGCTCTTGCTTGGGTCTTCAGTAAAGTCTTCTTTGAGCACTTTCTTACCTACCCAACCAATACCCGCAACGATGGGAGTAATGATAGCTGCTTCTTCAACAGTTTTTAATAACGCGGTCGACATTATATTACAAAGCGAGAAGGAAAATCTAGGTCGCCACGGGTGATAAATCTACTCCATTTCAGGGATCTTACTTTTTCTAACAGCCGGTTCCACAGCTGCGTGATATGTTGGCGGCACATGCACGGCCTCCCACTTTACTTTTGGCTTCGTAGCCCGCCATTGTAAGTAGAGGCTGCCTGCTGCTATAGCGACTCCTAACGCGCCAATGACGTATCCCGGATTAATAAAGGATTCCTTTTCTTTTTCCTCCACCTTTTCTTCCTTTTTGGCTTTGTTCTTCCTGTTCATCTCCGCGAGCTTCTTTCCGGCAGCGACTCTGCTCGGAGATTTAGCCTTGGTAATCTTGGTATCTTCTACGGGTGGTTGTTCTTCGGTGCCACTCATCTTATATTAAGGGACTTGAAGGACTTGACAAGTAACTTGATGACGACTTGACAATGACTTGGCAATGACTTGACAACGACTTGACTAAGTACTTGAGGTGACTTGACAACGACTTGACTAAGTATTTGAGGTGACTTGACAACGACTTGACTAAGTACTTGAGGCGACTTGATCAGGTACCTCAGCAAGTGCTGCCTGGAAGACCTTTTCGACTTCTCTGTCCTTCTTGAAGTCCTTCCAAGACACCAGTACCTCCTTCAAGTCGACATGCTGAGCTACGTGAAGTACCGCAGAGGCGACTGCCATTAACTTACCGCACTTCAAAGACAACCACCCGCAGGTTATCTTAAGTTCTTGGGCGATGACATAGTCCTCGCTAATGTCCTTCTGGAGTTGCTTTACGTCGTCTATGGGCAGCGCAAGTCCAAGCAATTTAGTCGCAAGGCGGATAGCGGAGTCTGCTACGGCGTCCGTGGTCTTACTTGCAAGGGCAGCCTCATACCTCTTATGGAACTTTTTGACTTCCTCTTCCGACAACTTATTAACCTGCTCATGGGTAAGTTCCTTGCCTATCATTTCCTTGCACTTCCCCGAAGACACAAGGATGTTGAGTTGTTCCTTAAGGTTACTTTCATCTAACTGTGTGGGGACTTCATCTAAGAGCTGCTCAATGTCCATATACATTAGGAATCATAGATTCCAACCGTGTAGGGAAACCTCAAAGAGAAGATCATCTTGGAATGTTGGTGCGTCTTTAAATGCCGCATGTATTCGTGTAACTGTTCCTTGGATATCTCACCGCCGTAGTCGCTTAAGATGGTTTCCAGATCAGACTTGCTCGGAGTATGAAATACGACAAGTGAACCTATGTTTTCCCTAAAAGGCTTGGAGACACTGGTAAGCTGCTGCGAGAGCAACCAAACGCTGATATTGTCGTGTCTGCCGCTGAAAGCGAGCTTAACGAGCTCGGAGGTGCGTCTTTTTACGTCGTCCCCGCAGGCGATGTCATCCAGTATGAGTAAAGTCTGTGTATCTTTAGGGAATTGTTTGTGCCAGAACTTAAGATGGCTGGATAACTCGTTAGGGTCTAAGATATCTACGAAGAAGTCGTCGTCTTTCACTCCTATGCCCGTCCAGGTGCGGTTATTCACGTAGGTGGGGCAAAGCAGCACTATGTAGTCGAAGCGGTATCTAAAGGGTCCTAATAGCTGCTCCACGATGAACTGGGTCTTTCCGCAGCCGGTGGGTCCTACTATCAGAGCGTTACAAGGCATGTGATCTGGGTTCATTTATATTTTAGAAAATCACAGGGATTTTCACTAGATATATAGATGGAGCCAGTGGAAGCAGTAAGAAGGATTGCCGCCGACGCAAAAGATAAAAGAGACACCATAGAAATGCAAAGGGAGGAGATAGACCGGTTAAAAGAGCACGTGCAGGAGTTGTACGATGAAATGTGCGGTCTGAAGCGTGCAGAACGGTTTGGCGCGCTCTTGACGATGGCAACCTGGGCTAAGGAGTCCGTTAAGGACTTCATGCGATATCCCCCGTAGAATGTTGACAACGAGGTTAAGTATATGCTATCTAAAAGGTGTCTTAGAATGTTAACAATAAGGTTAAATCTTTGTTAAGGATGCCTGGAAACTATCTAAAAGGTGTCTTAGAATGTTAACAATGAGGTTAAATCTTTGTTAAGGATGCCTGGAAACTATTTAAAAGAGTGTCTAAGAATGTTAACAATAAGGTTAAATCTTTGTTAAGGATGCCTGGAAACTATCTAAAAGGTGTCTTAGAATGTTAACAATAAGGTTAAATCTTTGTTAAGGTTGCCTGGAAACCATCTAAAAGGTGTCTCAGAATGTTGACAATAAGGTTAAATCTTTGTTAAGGATGCCTGGAAACTATTTAAAAGAGTGTCTTAGAATGTTAACAATGAGGTTAAATCTTTGTTAAGGATGCCTGGAAACTATTTAAAAGAGTGTCTTAGAATGTTAACAATGAGGTTAAATCTTTGTTAAGACACCACAGAAACTATCTAAAAGGTGTCTTAGAATGTTAACAATAAGGTTAAATCTTTGTTAAAGGATGTTAAATGGAGGCTAAGATAAAGTTAAGTATATATGGACTGTTTGATGTGTAAAAAGGTGTTCAGCACCAAACAAAGACTACGATACCACATTCGTCGTGGAGTTTGCACAAAGAAGCCAATTAGTAAGGTTTGTAAGGATTGTGGTAAGGAATTCAGCACCGTTCAAAAGATGCAACAACATCAGGATAAACGCATTTGTGGTCTTTGTAAGGACTGTAATAAGGAATTCCCCAACCCCTCCGAAATGCAGCAGCATCTGAAAAGGGGCGTCTGCGATCAAACCAGACAGTGTAGTTTCTGTAATAAGATACTTAGTAGTCGTCAACGTTTACAGACGCACCGGAGAACTCATGAAGTGAATTATCGATTTCTCTTTGGGGCGTATGACCTAGAAGGCGTGGATTGCTACCAATGTGCGGATTTGATGTGTCGCTGCCCGCATAAAGAGGATTACTTAAGGAATCGCATAGATTACCATAAGAAGATAGTCCGTACTTTCCCCTCTTTTGAACGCGCCGAAGGCGTTCCGTGGACTAAAAGGGAGTATTGGAGGCAGGAGTGCGATCGTTGTGGTTGTGTTAGAGAAGAGGAACATATCTTCAACTGTCTTAACAAAGATTTAACCTAAACGTCAACATTCTGAGACACTCTTTGAAATAGTTTCCGGGGTGTCTTAACAAAGATTTAACCTTATTGTCAACATTCTGAGACACTCTTGAAATAGTTTCCGGGGTGTCTTAACAAAGATTTAACCTTATTGTCAACATTCTGAGACACCTTTTGGAATAGCATTTCTTGGGGCCTTTAATAGCAAAGCAGGGTTTGTGCAAAGAGTCTCAAATCCCATTCTTATTTTTATTTATTATTATTAAGAATAATGATAATGAATTAAGGATATTTAATAATAATAAATAAAAATAAGAACCCCTTTTAAAGGGCACTTGCAGAATTCAATAATAATAAATAAAAATAAGAACCCCTTTTAAAGGGCACTTGCAGAATTCAATAATAATAAATAAAAATAAGGACCCCTTTTAAAGGTATATGCTAGCCTACGCAGCCGCCTTCTTAGGAGGATTCCTAATCACCCTTTCAATATATGGACTGTATTACGTGCGAACTACCAGCTGATTGCATAATCCCTGAAATCCCCACTCCGCGTAAAAAATACACCTGCCTTCATTGTGGCAGTGCATTCCTTGAAGAATCCTTTGTGGGGCATTGGTGCCCCGCGGATCCTTAAGCGCAACGGACCCTATTAGACGTACTAGTAAGCTGAGGAACGAAGCTTAGCTATGCAGAGGACTCTCAGGCTCATACTTAACCACGTCAAATACCCACCTGCTATCCTTTTTACCATGACTCATAACATGGGTAACGTCCTGCCCTTCGATGGCGTACCTTATCCTATCGGGCGCCCAAAGGGTGTATGTTCTTTTTTTATTCTTTAAGACCAAACACAGGCGGTCCAAGTCTTCAAAGACCACGTAATTCTTTATCTCGTAAATCTCCCCCACGGTTAAATCCCTCCAGTGTGTTTGTATGAACTTTAACCTGTTAAATTTATCCTTGTCCATATATTCTATGAAATATCTTTAAGTGTGTTGCCAAAGTCTCACTGGTTTTAAAGACCTTACAGCACCACCTGCAGGGAATTCGTAGGTGTTCAGCATACGCAGTGATCTCCCTGCAGATGTCGTAGTCGTTGCTGATCATTACTTTATAACCGTTTTCTTCATACCTCTGTAAGAGTAGTTGCTGATCCTCAGATAACCTGCCGTTGCCTTTCGGAGTCTTTAGCTCTATACAGAAACCGCGGTAATGTGTGTGCGCATTCAAGATCATTAAGTCGGGCTGGCCGCGTTGATATCCTTTCTGCCAGCACTTTATACGTTTGCCGTCCGAATCCTGCAGTTCACCTAGACCAGGGGCTATGAGCATTTGGGGGTGAAACCTGCGGATGTAGTCCACTACCTTTTTATGCAGGTCAAACTCATTTTCTATTTTGAATACCAACTTGTTTGGACCGTCAAAGCGCCTTTCTATTTCATACTTACCTGTTTTCCTGAGGGTAGGGAGAACTTCCTCTAAAACCCAATCCTGGAATGTCTCTGCCGTTGGCATCTTAGAACTAAATATCAACTGATACAACCCAGATTCAGTTACGTACAGGGAATTAGGCTGTGAATAAGAGGGGAGGCGATTCACCTCCACTCTAAGTTCGCTAAGCTTTACCTTGTATTTATCGCGAACATGCGCCTTAATTGCATCTTTTGGGCGCTCGTAACCCAGCGCTAGCGCCACTTCCTTTGCTTTGAAGTACAAAGTTTCGCCTTGCACTATGCATTGCAGTTTGGTTTCGTTGTTTTCAAATACGCGAAGCATTGTATATATAGCATATTTTTTATGGCCATCAATAGGCAACACTCTTTAGCTGATTCATTTCTACGCTCAGTTGCGCGTCAGACACCACGAAAACGTAGCAGTTTATTTTGTCGCCGTCGCCCGCACTGGCGTTCTTGGTGCGCTTGATCTCCAATGTTATCCCATCCTGCGTATTTACTAAACGTAAACCCTGACCATGTAGGTCTTCGTCGTTCGTTGTGCGCATGTCGATCCACAGCGCGTACTTATCATTGAAGAATTCCTCAGGGTTAATTTGGTCGCCAAACTTGCGCGCGGCCTCTCTGTAAATGTCTTCAGGCTTTATTCCCTGGGAGTAAACCTTGTTTGGAACGCCGTTTATATTCACGCCGACGTTAGTAATGTTAGGGTTGTTAAAGGCTTCGCTATCGCGCTTACCGGCCTCGTAGGATTTAGCAAACACCAGCATTAACCCCGTGAGACTTCTTCGCGGGAGGTTAATGCTTTGATTGATAACCTCATCCGTCTTATCCAAGAAGCTAAATGTCTTATACATCACTACGTGGTCGTAAAGGAATGCCTTTCCGGAGCTATATTCCATGCCAGCGCTACGGGCCAGCTCTTCGCTGTACACCGTTTCGTACTGTAGCTCTAAGTTGGTAATAGAGTATGGGGTTGTTTTGGTAAGCGCAGTGGTCAGCCCACCAATGATGTTATTAGCATCTGCTAAAGTTACTTCAAACTGTAACTCGGATAACTGTCTTGGGTAATACACACCGTGATTCGTGATTACTTCAAAGTCCAGTGGTATGACATACTTGCTACCATAGGCGGTCTTTATTCGCTTTGCGTCTGCTACTGCGGTTTCTCCGCTGCCGTCAGTAGGTTGCGTTTTCGTAGGTGTGCGGACCTTACGTAGAATGACACTGCCAATTCCTTGTTCTATCCTTTGCGCGCGGTCAAAGGCTGTCAACCATAAGTCTTTGTACGTGGTATACAGATCGTACCTATTTAAGTCCAGCAAGGATTCCCCGGCGAACTTTACGCGCATCTTAGAAACAATGTTGCGACCCACGTTGTTAACGATAATCCTTTCATCTGTGGGGCTTGACTGTACCGCTAGGTCGAACCTTAAAGCCAGAGTGCCAGGAACTAAGACTAGGTTATCCGTTAGACGGGGCACGCCTACGTACAAGGTTTCTCCTGGCTTTGCGCTAGAAGGTGTGAATGTGACCCGGTGAAAGGTGCGTTCTGCCTTTAGTCCGCCAACCTGCTTAGGTAATACGTTTGGGTTTAACTTTGAGCTTATCATATATAATGGAAGTAGAAGGAACGGATTTTGATCCCCTTACCGAAGAAGGCCAAGTAGACATTAACGACGAAGAATACGAGTCTTTACTTCCTAATGACAACGTTGACGGGCGGGGCCTTTTTGACAAGCTAAGACGCAAATATGGCAGCAGGGCCCGCGAGGCCTGGCGTTCCTTAGAGGATAAGTGGCAATCAAGGAACCCAGGGCGACCTATTCCAGAATATTTGGAATTGCAAAACTTGGATTCCACGGACCTAAGAACCGAAATGCTAAGGGGGCTTTTAGACGACGTAAGGGAGAAATTTCCAAATGTGGACTTGGCCCGCCTTAATTTCCAAACCGGAGATAAGGGGCAAATTCAAATCCAGTACCAAGGAAGGGATAAGTGGTATAATCTCTACCAAAGGAAAGACTCCGACAGGCTCACCAGTAATCTCCCAAAAGAAATCAAAGACGCATTAGGAAGGCCTAATTTGGTGGAAAGACTAAGAGAAAACGATGAAAACACCAGCGAAGCCTTTGAAAAGTTCAAGACCCTAATGCAGCGGCAACAAAAGGGCATCGAAGCGATAAGGGAAGTCGAAGGACTAAAGGAGACAATGGAGGAAAGGGAAGCAGATTACATGAGACAAAACCGACTGCTCCTCGATGCTCAAAAGAGAGAACTTAACGATAAAAACCAAAGAATAATAGAAATGAGAGAACAAACAGACAAAGCCCTACGCGATAGGGACCAAGCCCAAAAGGCCTTCGAACTTGCCCTGCAAGACCTAGACATAAGCAAGGAAGAAGCTAAGAACTTACGTACCACCATAGCTGGCTCTTTAGAGGAACGGCGGCAGTTGGTTGCCGAAATTAACACTAAGGAAGAACAAATCCGGCAAAGAGATCAGGCTATTGAAGACCTGGAGGGACAAATAGAGCGGCAGCAGGAAATAATTAATGACCAAACTCGTCCCGAAGAGGAAAGGGAGGCAGCACAAAGGGAATTAGAAGCCCTTCAGGAAAGAGTCGCGGAATTACAAGCGCAAAAGGACAACCTGGAAAGAGAATTGGGACTTACCACCAAGGAAAAGGTAAAAAGAGCCCTTTTGAAGTATGGTCTTCCGCTGGCATTTGCTGTCGCTATTTCGAGCGTAGTAGGCGTGATCTTGTCCGCGCTTAAGGCTACAGGCGCGGGCGTAAAGAAATTAGGCAATGGGCTGACGGACTTGGGAAAAAAGATGGCAGCCGGTCTTCCTGGGCTGCTGGGTTCGGTTGTTTCCTTGGCACTTAGGGCCGGCGGAGAACTGCTAAAGTTTGTGGGGAATAACATTTGGATATTAGTCGTAGCTATTGGAGTGGTACTCCTGAAGAAGATGAAGGGTTAATCTTATCCTTGTGTATTACTGGGGGCTTATCGTCGTCAGGCATCCGAGGCGTCCTCGACTGGGGATAAGTAAAGATAGTATTCACACCGCCCTGATAATGCGGAACTAGCGGCATGGCAGTCATAGTAGAAATGGTCTTATGATTCCAAACAGCATCCGTTGGAGGATCTTTTGACGGGGCGGCATTTATCCGAAGGTAGGCAACGTCGTTGGGAAGAACCTGAAGCTTCGCATATTGACAATTGGCTATCATATGAAAAGTTACCGGCGTTAAGTCTTCTGTGCTTAACGGTGGGGGCTCCGACGAGAAATGAGCTGGGTTCCTATTATTATCTTTTTTTCTGTAGGGTAGTAATGGGTGGTTATCCTCATCAACGATCCTAAACCCGACATTACACGAATACCCCGTCGAAACGCAAATGGTACACTTGATCAATCCCAGGCCCCCAACCTTCACCCACAGCCCGGTGTCATGCCAATGCTGTTCTAAGTAGTCCTTCTCCTCCAAAAAATGTAGAAACCAATCTTCCTTCGCGTGTGGGTTCATATATTTCAAGAATCAAAGATCCTCCTAAAGGCTCACCACCGTAAGAGTGCTAATGGTCTTGTGATTATAAACCGTATCTCTCTGATTTTCTATACTATTTATGCAAACGCTCCCGGTGTCATCTACGCGCATTTGCAGCTTTACCTTCCCATGGCAATCGGCGACCATGTGGAAAGTCGAAACCGATAGATTTTCGGCGCTATTCGTTGGCGGCTCTACGGAGAAATGCGCAGGCTCCCTGTTGTTTGTCTTCACACGCATAGGCTGCAGTACGCCATTCTCATCCAGGAACCTGAAGCCCACGTTGGCATGGCTGCTCGTGCCAATGCAAATACTACAAAGGATTAACTTCTTTCCTGAGTAGTTCAAATTCACGGACATGCCCGTGACATCAACCCAAGATGCCTGGGTGTATTTTTTCTCGCCTGTGTAAGTCGTATAGACACAATCTACTCCAGCTACGTAGGGGTTATTCATCGCCATATATAATAACTCAGACCAATGCTCGCAGCTGCTAAGCCGGCCTTTAATAAGTCATGGTCATATTCCTCACGTATCGCAGGCAGGACCTTCTTCGATGGTTTCTTAACTACGGGTAGCTTCGTTTCGTGTGACTTTTTTGGCTCCTCTACGAAGTGAGGAATGCCCTTGGTAGTACCAGAGTTCACGTCATTCACCCCAAACTTCATATCCTTAGTAGCTCGCTGCAGCTTGTTGTTGTAACCCACAACGGAATGGGTGTTAATAACCAAGTTACTTGGCATCAACCAACAACCAGGCGACAAAGCGTAATCCAGCCGCACTTTAGATTGCTGCACCGCAAGTTGATATCTCTGCACCGACTTGGATATGTCATTTTCTATTATTGCGGACTCAAACAGGGCAAGGAATTCTTGTTGCGTTTCCTCTGAGGCGCCCTGGGCACCAACAATGGGGCTGCGGGTATTTACCTGCGCTCCCAGGGTGCAGTAGACGAATGCTTCTATGCTGCGGTTAATCCTAGCAAGGTTCTTCAAACCAATGCCCTTTGTGGCAAAGAATGGCGCCCAACAATCGTCTTTATTTTGTATGTAATAAAGTAGGTTATTCTTAGACGATGAACCTCCATCGTCGGCAAACTTAAAATACGGTATGTTTCTCTTCGATACCTCCGTAAGCTTGCCATCCCAAATGTAGTAACCTACTCCCATACCATCCCTACCGGTGTCCTTATAACGAAAGCTTTGATCCTTAAGCTTAAACTCGTTCTTCAAGCGCTCAAATGCCGTCTTATCATACGCATTACTCAATTCACTAAACGCCGTTTCTCCTTGTAGTGGCACACCCAACTCCTTCAATATCCTACGCATCGTAAACGCTACGTGAAATCTCAAGAACGAAATGTTAAACATGTCGGCCGCTATCCCACACCCCTTGGTTGCAGCCCAAACAGCAAAGTTCAATTGCATTGGCCAATGCCCCATTTCTCCTACGTATAACCATTTATCGACCATCTTTTTGGAAGTAAACTTTACCTTAGTGAATCTAAAAGATGTCACTAACTTTCGTCTTAAACATTCCAATTTGCTTGATCCGCCTTTATTGTTGTAAAATGGGTAATTCTCCGTTGTTGCCAACAAATTCGCAGGGAAGTTAGGCTTTGCAGGTGGCAAAATCTTAGGCTTAGGACTCAAGTCCGCATTGCTGTACATTCTGGAGCCTTGGTAATAAATCCCATCGGTCCTTCTTTCGAACTTACTAGGGTCTGCATGTGGAAACATCTTCCTAAAGGCCCTCCAGTTCCAGTAATCCCGGTTGTCTTGATGTGGCTGCTCCTCAATATCATTCCCAAAAGCGTCGTACATTAGTATATATAATGGATGTTATACCATCAGCACATCCACTTTATCCTGATTTACCTAGGGATGCTGAAAACTTTAGGGTCAACAAAGCAAATTTAATCCTGGCTTACTTGGAAGGACAAGCAAAACACTACGAAAAAGTTAGGAAGAAATACGTTAGAGCCCGGAGTACGCTACATAAGATTGCGATAACTTCAGGATCCATATCTGTTGTGTTAACGGGCTCTGGCGTTGCTACTTCGCTTACCGGACCGGGAATAATCGTTGGAGTTCCTTTGGCCGGCGTTGGGGCAGCCTGTGGTATTATTTCTGCTGTTGCTACGGGCATTATGAAACAGTTGTCAAGCAAAATATCCAAGCATGACACGACAATAGCTCTGTCAAGGGCTAAAGTAAATACAATTACCGATCTTGTCTCAAAGGCTCTGCGTGACAGAAAGATAGACGACGTAGAATTCTCGCTTATTCTGACCGAAGAGGAAAAGTACGAGAAATTAAAGACGGACATAAGGAATAAAAAACAGTCGTAAAAGATCTTTCCGAGGAATCTCGCAAAAAGATCTACCAGGAGGCAAAAGAAGAGCTTCAAAGAAAGCTTGCTCAGTAAATATCGTGACAGGGTTCTATTTACATATCGAACGCCGGCTGTCTGGTTCATATGCAAATTAAATATAATAATTTTCACATACATAAGCGTCCAGATGTGTCTGGCGTTCGCTTGTGATCGTGGACTTTGGAGCTGGGGAGGCCTAAAGTCCCGAGTTCAAGCCTCGCTGTAGACGCATTTGGATCGGTTGCTGTGAGTGAAAAAAAAAGCCTCCCCCACTCACAGCAACCGTGGGGGGAGGGGTAGAAAGTGCGATTAAACCCCGCGATGGGGGGTTTCGCGAGGAAAAGTTGGAAAAGTCAGGGGGTGTCTCGGGACGCTGTCCGGAGTTCACCCTCTGGTGGGTCGTAAGAAAGATATATGTGTACTAGAGGGCCTCTGGCGCGGGATGAAATAAGCCCCGTAAGCCCAAAATGCAAAAAACCCCACTGGGGATAGCTTGGTGTTCTGCGCGATGCATTCCCCAGTGGGGTTTCTGGCAAAATAAACGCCAGTTTTGCATTTTTATTTTCTCGGAATCCATCCTAACAGGGGGTGGTTGGGGTCTATTTTTGTAAAATATTTCGTAAATTACGTCAGGATAATAAGGAATATCCTTATCCAGCCGACAAAACATCCACTCGGCTCTGCTCATATCAGAAACCTCGGGAATAGACTTACCGGTAATTTCAGACAAAATGTAAGAGATATCTTTGTAATATTTTCCTAGTTTTAATTTTTTCAGCGTTTTCCGTAGACCTCGTGGGGTTGGTTCTTCTAAATGGTCTATGATTTTCTTCTTTACTTCGTTGTCTAAATATAGCGGTCGATAACCTTGGATATGACTCATCCAGTCCCTGAAGTATTTTATTCTCTTATATGGCGTTTTCTTACGACCTCCGTTGGCATAATACTGCTCTCTGGTAGCATTTGGTACGGCATTACGAATATTCTTACCACATTCGTAACACTGCGCTGACGTGTCGTCTTCTATTTGCATTTTCTTACCACAACAAATATACTTATTTGGCTTAGTAGGTACAAACTTGGGTTTCAAGCACTTTACACAGAAATCATAAGCAAACTCTTTACAATCTTCGCACTCCATATATAGACTAACATATTTAACTACATAAACACGGGATGCGGGTAATCGCGGTACGAATCGAGGAATTCACTTTAGACGGGTAATCCTCCGGTGGTCGTTGCGCTGGAACCCCCATCCCCTATACTACTAGGGAAAATGCCACACCTGTCACACTTGGTTGTATGTTCATGATCACATGTTTTTTGGTAGTCTGTATCAGATGGATCACTTAGAGCATACGCACTGCAGTGATCTGCAACCTTTGAGATCGTGGACACGTGTACCTGCCATAGAGAAAAACGTACTGATATTATTGAATATCTGTATGACGGCATTCATATCTAAGGTTTTCTATATCTTAGACCCCTTGCAGCACATCGGAATGCAGCTCAATTCTTTGGAGGACAAAACAATAGCTTTCTTATTTTCATGAGATGGAGATTCTTTTGTTTTCTCCTCCAAATTGAGCTTCTTTGACATTGAACTCCTTCGATGATCGTTCAGCCTTCCGTCCAAGACATCTCTAAACAGCGATGCTGTCTATGTTTCATGAGCAAACTTTATTTGGTATGTTTTATGACGTTACCTTAAAATCTCCCTTCAAATAGCGTTTTGCCTTTTTCGGCTTCTCAGTGATCTCTTTTGCCCTCTTGAGCCTTCGGCCATATTCATCACCAAGTTTGTCTACTACGTCCTCAAGGTCGTCGAAGGCTGTGGCTCCAGTGGCTGAGAAATAGTCTAGTCCTTGAAGCGATTTTCTCACCGACGCGGAACAAACGCTAAGAATTCTGCACAATGTGCTTCTACAAGCTAGTTCAAAACCAGTGTCTTTACAGTATCCTTGATACTGACGAACTATTTTCTCGGGGATTAAGATGCGTACAACGCTTGAGTAGTATAGGGAATGGGGGTTCCAGCGCAATCTCAACACGGGGTAAGACCCGCGTCAAAAATCCACCTACGGATGACCCCCACTCCAAGTGTGGTTGAGGGCAACAGCGCACTTAAATATGTTAGTCTATATATGGAGTGCGAAGAATGTAAGAAGTTCGTTAACGACTTTTGCATAATTTGTCTAAGACCTAAAGTTATCATACCTAAGCCAGAACCCTTTTGGTGTTGTGGTAAGAAAATGCAAATAGAAGACGACACGTCAGCACAGTGTTACGAGTGTGGTAAGAATATTCGTAATGCCGTACCAAATGCTACCAGAGAGCAGTATTACGCCAATGGAGGTCGTAAGAAAACGCCATATAAGAGAATAAAATACTTCAGGGACTGGATGAGTCATATCCAAGGTTTACATCCGGTATATTTAGACAACGAAGTAAAGAAGAAAATCATAGACCATTTAGAAGAGCCAACCCCACAAAGTCTACGAAAAACGTTGAAAAAATTAAAGCTAGGGAAATATTACAAAGCTATTCCCTATCTTTTGTCTGAAATTACCGGTAAGTCTATTCCTGAGGTTTCTGATATGATAAAAGCCGAGTGGATGTTTTGTCGGCTGAATAAGGATATTCCTTATTATCCTGACGTAATTTACGAAATATTTTACAAAATAGACCCCAACCACCCCCTGTTAGGATGGATTCCGAGAAAATAAAAATGCAAAACTGGCGTTTATTTTGCCAGAAACCCCACTGGGGAATGCATCGCGCAGAACACCAAGCTATCCCCAGTGGGGTTTTTTGCATTTTGGGCTTACGGGGCTTATTTCATCCCGCGCCAGAGGCCCTCTAGTACATACACATATATCTTTCTTACGACCCACCAGAGGGTGAACTCCGGACAGCGTCCCGAGACACCCCCTGACTTTTCCAATCGCGAAACCCCCCATCGCGGGGTTGAATCGCACTTTCTACCCCTCCCCCCACGGTTGCTGTGAGTGGGGGAGGCTTTTTTTTCACTCACAGCAACCGGTCCAAATGCATCTACAGCGAGGCTCGAACTCGGGACTTTAGGCCTCCCCAGCCCCAAAGTCCACGATCACGAGCGAACGCCAGACACATCTGGACGCTTATGTATGTGAAAATTATTATATTTAATCTGCATATTTTCTAGACTGACGTTCGATATGTAAATAGAATCCCGTCACGCTCTTTTCGAAGCAGATGTTTACTGAGCAAGCTTTCTTTGAAGCTCTTCTTTTGCCTCCTGGTAGATCTTTTTGCGAGATTCCTCGGAAAGATCTTTTACGACTGTTTTTTTATTCCTTATGTCCGTCTTTAATTTCTCGTATTTGTCTTCTTCGGCCAGAATAAGCGAGAATTCTACGTCGTCTATCTTTCTGTCACGCAAAGCCTTTGAGACAAGATCGGTAATTGTATTTACTTTAGCCCTTGACAGAGCTATTGTCGTGTCATGCTTGGATATTTTGCTTGACAACTGTTTCATAATACCCGTAGCAACAGCAGAAATAATACCACAGGCTGCCCCAACGCCGGCCAAAGGAACTCCAACGATTATTCCCGGCCCAGTAAGCGAAGTAGCAACGCCGGAGCCCGTTAACACAACAGATATGGACCCTGAAGTTATCGCAATCTTATGTAGCGTACTCCGGGCTCTAACGTACTTTTTTCTAACTTTTTCATAGTGTTTTGCCTGCCCTTCCAAGTAAGCCAGGATTAAGTTCGCTTTATTCAGACGAAAGTTTTCGGCGTTTAGTTCGTTAGGTGTAGTATAGGGAACATCTGGGTACAACTGAGGTGCTGATGGTATAACATCCATTATATATACTAATGTACGACGCTTTTGGGAATGATATTGAGGAGCAGCCACATCACGACAACCGGGATTACTGGAACTGGAGGGCCTTTAGGAAGATGTTTCCGCATGCAGACCCTAGTAAGTTCGAAAGGAGACCCGATGGGATTTACTATAACGGCTCCAGGATGTACAGCAATGAGGATTTGAAACCTACGCTGGTTAATCAGATAGACGATCAACTGAAGAATTCTGGTTATATCGAACATAAGCCCGTGCATGTCGAACCTAAACCTAGTTGGTCAAAGGAATTATTGCTTGGTACCGGTACTTATCCGATACCCGCAGTTTCATTTGATGAACATCCAAGTTTGGATTTGACATTGAACATGCGGATCTCTAACAACCATTCCTTTCCGTTAAAGGTGCGAGATATCTTCAAAAACGTGCCCATTAATCATACCACCGCGAAAGAAGCCCATGAATGGTTAAGTGGTCCTAACATGCGCTATTGGCCGCAGCAACTAAACTTTGCGGTTTGGTGTGCCACTAGCGGCTGCGGTGTAAGTGCAAACTTGATGAAGAATTCAATATTCATGTTTCACTTCCACTTCACGGTTAGAAGAATACTACGTGAAATGGGTGTTATTGCGCTGCCGGGAGATGCTGCGTTTTATCCTAGAGATAACAAATACGACGTTCCAGCCTATGACAGGCTTTGTAAGGAGTTTGGAGTTGTGGGAAAAGACTTTAGATGCACTACCGGTGCTAACAATGGTTTGGGGCACATTTGGGCTTATTGGGGGATTGGTGGGCACGAGCTAAGCAACAGGGAAGTTCATGCGCTGCAGTTGCGATGGAACACGGGATATCATAAGGAAACTCACGACAGTAGCACCTTCTTTGAACCAAACGCTAAGACCACTAAGGAAGTTAGAGACGGGTCTCTGTTCAAAGACGAGGGTGGTAAGTATGCCGGGGCTAACCCGCTGATTATTAAGATTACCAACGACGAGCAAACGAAGCAATACTTTAATTTCATACCCCCAGAAGGTAAAGGACTAACCAAAGCCGGCCTTGCCCGTTTGAACCGCAGCATAGAAGCTTACGTGTATTCTATCCTTGGAGCCCAAGTAAATACCCGATCAAGCATAGTGGGGAATACGGGCGCCGCAGAAGAGACGCGAGCCGAAGCCTTGATCTTATTCGAAAGTTCGATCTTGGAGGGCGACATTAGCAAGGGCGTACAGCGTTACCAACTAGCTATACAAAATTCTAAGGCCCGACTGGACTATGCAGTAGCCCCGGGTTGTTGGTTAATGCCTAGTAATTTATCTATAAATACTGGCTCTGTAGTGGGATACAACAACAAACTTCAACGAGCTACTAAGGACATGAAGTTTGGGGTGAATGACGTGAACTCTGACACTCTTAGGAACATTCCTCACTTCGTAGAGAAGCCAAAAAAGTCACACGAAACGAAGCTACCCGTAGTTAAGAAACCATCAAAGAAGGTCCTGCCTGCGATACCTGAGGAATATGACCATAACTTACTAAAGGCCGGCTTAACAGCTGCAAGCATTGGTCTGAGCTATTATATATGGCGATGAACAACCCCTACGTAGCTGGAGTGGATTGTGTCTATACGACTTACACAGGCGAGAAAAAATACGACCAGGCATCTTGGGTTGATGTCACCGGAATGTCCGTG
Organism: Actinia equina; assembly: GCA_011057435.1. Taxonomy (NCBI): domain Eukaryota; kingdom Metazoa; phylum Cnidaria; class Anthozoa; order Actiniaria; family Actiniidae; genus Actinia; species Actinia equina. Next base: position 74,043 of record WHPX01000734.1, on the reverse strand, counting down.
AATTTGAATTACTCAGGAAAGAAGTTAATCCTTTGTAGTATTTGCATTGGTACGAGCAGCCATGCCAACGTGGGCTTTAGGTTCCTGGATGAGAATGGCGTACTGCAGCCTATGAGAAATAAGACAAACAACAGGGAGCCTGCGCATTTCTCCGTAGAGCCCAACCCAGCCAGCGCCGAAAATCTATGGGTTTGGACTTTCCACATGGTTGCTGATTGCCATGGGAAGGTAAAGCTGCAAATGCGCGTAGATGACACCGGGAGCGTTTGCATAAATAGTATAGAAAATCAGAGAGATACGGTTTACAACCACAAGACTATTAGCACCCTTACGGTAATGAGTCTCTAGAAGCAAATTTATTTGCTGAAATATATGAACCCACATGTGAAGGAAGATTGGTTTTTTTCATTACTTGGGGGAGAAGGGCTACGTAAGCGATAAGTGGTTTGACACTGATCTTTGGGTGAAGGTTGGAGGCTTAGGATTAATCATATGCACCATTAGCATTAACACGGCGTATTCGTGTAACGTTGGGTTTAGGATTCTTGATGAGAATGACCGCCCATTACTACCGTACAGAAAAAAAGATAATAATAGGAGCCTAGTTCACTTTTCATCGGAGCCTCATACGCAAAGCTCTGAGGACTTAACGCCAGTAACTTTTCATATGATAGCCAATTGTCAATATGCAAGGCTGCAAGTTCGCCCCAGCGATGGGGGTGGGAGTGAAGCAAGTCGTGGGTACGTGGGAATAAATGTCGTAGGGCCTACTATTAACCCTTCGGTGGATGCTGTTTGGAATCATAAGACCATTAGCACCATGAGCGTGTTGCCGCTAGTTCCGCATTATCAAGGCGGTGCGAATACTATCTTTACTTATCCCCAGTCGAGGACGCCTCGGAGGTCTGACGACGACAAGCCACCAGTAATACACAAGGATAAGATTAAACCTTCATCTTCTTCAGGAGGACCACCCCAATAGCGACAACCAAGATCCAAATGTTATTCCCCACAAACTTTAGCAGTTCACCGCCGGCCCTAAGTGCCAAGGAAACAACCGAACCCAGCAGCCCAGGAAGACCGGCTGCCATCTTTTTTCCCAAGTCCGTCAGCCCATTGCCTAATTTCTTTACGCCCGCGCCTGTAGCCTTAAGCGTGGATAGGATAACTCCTACTACGCTCGAAATAGCAACCGCAAATGCCAGCGGAACACCATACTTCAAAAGGGCTCTTTTTACCTTTTCCTTGGTGGTAAGCCCCAGCTCCTTTTCCAACTTCTCCTTTTCCACCCGCAATTCCGCAAGGCGTACCTCTAGATTTTCTATTTCCTTTTGAGCTGCCTCCTTTTCTTCCTCAGGGCGTTCTTGATCTTCGATTACCCCCCGCTGTCGTTCTATTTCATACTCTAAGTCTTTGATGGCTTGATCTTTCTGTTGAATTTGATCTGTTTTTGCATTGATTTCAGACATTAACATTCGCCTTTCTACCAAGGAGTCAGACATTTCAGCCCGCAGGTTTTCGCTTTTTACGTCCAACGCCTGCAGGGTGAGATCAAGATCTTTTTGTAATTTATTCCTTTCACGTCGAATCTCATTCCTTTGGTCTACCAGATCCCTTATGTCTTGCTCTTTGAATTCGACCTCCCTCCTATGCGCGTCGGCAAGCTGCTGGTTTTGCTTCATGTATTCCTCCTCCCTTTCTTCCAACGTTTCCCGCAGTGCTTCCACTGAGGCGCCAGAGCTTTGGGCTTCTCCTAAGTCCTCCCGTGCTTTGTCTAATTCGCGCAGGGCCTGATCCACCTGATTTCCTATTTCTTTTATTCTTTCATCTTGATGGGCGGACTTCTTTTCAGCATCGGCAAGTAGCTGACCTTGCTTTGCATATTCTACATCTTTTTCTCTTAACTCCCTTTGCAGATCCGCGGCACGTTTTTCCGCGTTGGTCCTTTCGGTTAAGTTGTGCAGCCTTTCTAACAGGCTTCTAGTACCACGCTGAAAGCCTCTTAATCTCAAGACGTCACCCCTAACGTTGCCCTCCTCATCAAAGAGGTTTTGCGGTTTTGTCCAGCGGTCTTTGTCAGGAAATCTTAGGTCTTGAACGCTTATGAGAACTTTGTTTCCGCGTTCTGTGAGCTTTACGTCGTCAGCATCAAAGTTGTCGTAGCGCAGCTCTAGCTCCTGCTTTGCCCACTCTACGGTTTCCCGCGCGGCTGCTTCCGGCTCGCCCATGTTTTGAAGCTCTATGTGCTCACGCGGAAACGTGTACTTGCGTGCTTTGGGATGTCTTAGGGCCTTTGCAATCCTATCCCTTAGGGAATCGTCGACTTGTTGGGTGGGAAGCAGCGGTTCTTCATCACCGTCGTTAATGTCAGCCTGACCTTCCTCAGTGGTGGGATCGAAGTCGGGGTCTGTTCCTTCTACTTCCATTATATATGATAAGCTCAAAGTTAAATCCCAACGTATTACCTAAGCAGGTTGGCGGGCTGAAAGCGGAACGCACCTTTCACCGGGTCACCTTTACCCCCAGCAGCGCAAAGCCAGGGGAAACCCTGTACGTAGGCGTGCCCCGCCTAACGGATAACCTAGTCTTAGTTCCTGGCACCTTGGCGTTAAGGTTCGACCTAGCGGTGCAGTCAAGCCCCACAGACGAAAGGATTATCGTTAACAATGTGGGCCGCAACATTGTTTCTAAGATGCGCGTAAAGTTCGCCGGGGAATCCTTGCTGGACTTAAATAGGTACGATATGTATACCACCTATAAGGATCTATGGTTAACAGCATTTGACCGCGCGCAAAGGATAGAACAAGGAATTGGTAGTGTCATTCTGCGTAAGGTTCGCACACCTACGAAAACGCAACCTACTGACGGCAGCGGAGAAACCGCAGTGGCAGACGCAAAGCGAATAAAGACCGCCTATGGTAGTAAGTATGTCATACCGCTGGACTTTGAAGTGATTACGAATCACGGTGTGTATTACCCAAGACAGCTTGCCGAGCTACAGTTTGAAGTAACTTTAGCAGATGCTAATAACATCATTGGTGGGCTAAGCAGTGCACTTACCACGACAACCCCATACTCTATTACCAACTTAGAGCTACAGTACGAAACGGTGTACAGCGAAGAGCTGGCCCGTAGCGCTGGCATGGAATACAGCTCCGGGAAGGCATTCTTATACGACCACGTAGTGATGTATAAGACGTTCAGCTTCCTGGATAAGACGGATGAGGTTATCAACCAAAGCATTAACCTCCCCCGAAGAAGTCTCACGGGGTTGGTGTTGGTGTTTGCCAAACCCTACGAGGCCGGTAAGCGCGACAGCGAGGCCTTTCACAACCCTAACATTACTAACGTAGGGGTCAACATAAACGGCGTTCCAAACAAGGTCTACTCCCAGGGAATAAAGCCCGCAGACGTGTACAGAGAGGCCATGCGCAAGTTTGGCGACCAAATTAGCCCTGAGGAATTCTTTAAGGATAAGTATGCGCTGTGGATTGACATGCGCACCATTAACGACGAAGACCTACATGGTCAGGGTTTACGTCTAGTAAATACGCAGGATGGTATAACATTGGAGATCAAACGCACCAAGAATGCCTCCGCGGGCGACGGTGATAAAATAAACTGCTACGTCTTCGTCGTGTCTGACGCGCAACTGAGCGTAGAAATGAATCAACTTAAAAGCGTTGCATATTAAAATATTTGTCTAATATACCATGTTGCGCGTATTTGAAAATAACAACACCAAACTGCAATGCATAGTGCAAGGCGACAAACTGTACTTTAAAGCAAAGGAAGTGGCGGCTGCGTTGAATTACGAGAACACCAAGAAGGCTATTAGAGACCACGTTTCTGAGAAGTACCAGAAAAGATGGGCTGACGTGCAAGGGGTCCCAAACCGTTCCCCTTCTACTATTCACCCACATTCCGTGTTTATCTCCGAGCCTGGGTTGTACGAACTGATATTTAGCTCTAAGCTACCCAAAGCCGCGGAGTTTCGTGATTGGGTGTTTGAAGAGGTGCTGCCTACGCTAAGGAAAACAGGTAAGTATGAAATAGAAAGGCGGTTCGATAGTCCTAACAAGTTAGTCTTCAAAATGGAAAATGAGTTTGACCTGCATAAGAAAGTCGTGGACTACATACGCCGCTTCTACCCACAGATGCTCATAGCGCCCGGCTTAGGGGAATTGCAGGATTCTGACAGCAAACGCATAAAATGCTGGCAGAAGGGTTATCAAAGGGGTCAACCCGACCTCTTAATACTGAACGCGCATTTAAGGTATGAAGGGCTTTGCATCGAATTAAAGACGCCGAAAGGAAATGGCATACTCTCCGCAGACCAACGCAAGATAATTTCGCAGTATGACGCGAATGGTTACCTGACCATGGTTAGCAACGATTATGACGTCATCTGTCGTTCCCTTAGCAACTACGCGGAAGGCATCCGTATTCCCTGTCGGTGGTGCTGCAAACGCTTCAAGACTACGGAGACAAGGGCAACGCATTTAAGAATATTTCATAGATATAATGATCGTCAACCAAATACACTGGCGTGACCTGATTTGCGGTAAAGCATACGAAATAAAAAATTACGTCGTCTTCGAAGACATCGACCGTTTACGGTTAGTCCTCAAAGACTTAGAAGGTAAGGAATATTCCCTTTGGGCGCCGGATTGCGTGCGGTACGTAATTCAGGGCGAGGAATTCACCCACTTACGCAGCTATGGTAAGGTAAATGGCCGATGGAAGTTTGACATTGAAAGAAGAGTTACTCCATCTCCTCTTTGTAGTTAAGCGCGTCTGCTAAAGTCCGCTGCGCTTTAGGATCCGCGGAGCACCAATGCCCCACAAAGGATCCTTCGGAGAATACCCTGTCGCAATGAAGGCAGGTGTATTTTTTACGCGGCTTACGAGGGGTAATGCAGTCTGCAGGTAGTTCGCACGTAATACAGTCCATATATTGAAAGGGTAATTAGAATGCCTCCCAGAAAGGCAGCTGCGTAGGCTAGCATATACCTTTAAAAGGGGTCCTTATTTTTATTTATTATTATTAAATATCCTTAATAATAATAAATAAAAATAAGAATGGGATTTGAGACTCTTTGCACAAACCTTACTTAATCTTACTATCTTAGGTCCCTTCTAACTTCTACGGGCTTTCCTTGCAGCCTCATTACTGGCATGCCAGGCCTCAAAGCGATCTAAGTACTCTTCAAAACCGCCTTGACCCTCATACAAACACTGCCAAATATGTTGGTCACTTCTTTGACAGCCGCAGCGATCGCAAAGCGCCTCCCAGTGTTCCCTGTTTTCCCACCTTACGCCTTCAACGAGGTCGAACTCCGCAAAGCGCTGGTCAATTTCCTTCTTCCGGCGCGTTAACTTCCTTTGGGTTTCCTGCGGACAACATCGTGCGGCAACGTCGCCGTGCTCCTCGCAAGCCACGCTTAGCAGGTCGTAATTACCGCGGCATCGATGTCGGTGCCATTCATCGTTCTTATCCTCCTCGCATCGCTCACATACATTCTTTAGACAAACGCGGTTTTCTACGTGGTAATCCAACATTTGCGCGCTGCTAAAGAGGCGATTACACTCCTTACAACGTCTTTCGCGTGCCTTCTTAGCGCACACCTTTTTTTCAACGTGGTATTTTAACATTTGCTTCGAGCTGAACTCCTTGTTGCAGTGCACGCACTCCATATATAATAAGGATTTAATAACCACTATAAGGGATACCGCATAAAGTCCTTAACGGCCAGAAACTGTTTCAAAAAGTGTCTCAGAATGTTGACGTTTAGGTTAAATCTTTGTTAAGGATACCTGGAAACTATTCCAAAGAGTGTCTCAGAATGTTAACAATGAGGTTAAATCTTTGTTAAGGATACCTGGAGCAGCAGTAAGGGGGACTCGCGGTCAATGTCAAAGATTTACGGGTTTTACAGGCGGTTTAAGGAAGGCGCCGGCAGCGGGAATAAGCCGCGCGATAAGTCCTTACTGCTGCTGTGTTGGGTACCGCAAACGGAGGTTAAAATATTCCTTAGATATAGATGGACACCATCACGAGCATTCGTAACAAAACTGTGCGCCGACTGAGAACTCAGGTGTTGGATCGCCTGGATGCTGACTTTGCCTTCACAACATTTATGGAGGGAGATACGGACGAGACGATGACAGAAGAAAGGGCTGAAAGAATAATTAACTTAATACCCGAAGGTAACTACCGGTTGGAGCTAACGTTCATAAAGTATTTAGACGGCGAGTGGATGATAGAAAAGGGGCGCAATCCTATCAGGGCGTCTGGTAAGAAGGACCTGTTTGTCTTAAACGAAAATACACGCCCGGGAGCATTGGTAGGAATAGACATGCTGTTCTACGAGGTTGCTTACCCGGTTACCGTAGTCATTTACGGTGCGTACGAGATAAAGACGCCAGACGTTAAGAAGTTGAAACCGATGCGACATCCCGGTAACTGCGTAGGGAAGTTAGTAAGAGAGTTCTTTGAAGACTCCTCTCGGGGCGGTAAACTGACTTTAAAGAGAAGAGAAGCCATCAGGAAATGGGAAAAAGATACTAATAGGACCGGAGGGTCGATAGACAACATCAAGAAGTTAGAAACGGCGCTGGAGAGGCGAATCCATGTGAAAGATATTACCGACGGCTTCATTTACTCCGGGACGCATAAGTACGGCGGCCGTGGTGCGCCTATCGTAATTTACCAACACAACGGGCATGCGTGGCGAGAACTTAGATTCCCACGAAAAAAAGAAACCAAGGTCTACAAGGAGTCGCCACTTGCAGATTTAATCCACGAGAACTCCGTTTGGCTAATGGATTCAGAAGGAAGTCAGTTTATGACGCAAGACGGTACTCTTTACCGCCCCGAAGTTGAACACCAGCGCATCCAAAGCGCGTGCGAGACCTTAGGAGAAGACTTCTCAGACGAAGTGCTTAGCTCCCGTAGTTTGGACTTTCTGGCTGCCAAGAAAAGAAACGGCTGGAAACCCACGCCGGCAGAGTTCAAAGACGTAGCCAAAGCATGCGTAGAACACGGCCACGGAGGCCTATGGAACATGGAGTACGACGAAGACGAATACGTGTCGCTGGATATGAAACATTGCTATCCTGCCAGTTTCAAAGGCCTCGGCGATTGTAAGGAATATTACGACCGTTACGGACATCCGGACTCCCAGTTCTTCCGCGTGGCTTTAGATGGTAAGTACGATGCGCCAGCTACAGGATTCGTTAGATTGACCAGTTGGAAATTCGCAAAGAACTTGCATCCAATAATCTACGCGTGGTATGGAAAGCACTTGCAGGAGAAGGAATGGATACCCATACCGCTGTTAAAGTTCTTCGAAGAGCGTAAGCTGCTTACCTACGCGGCGCATGAAGCCATACTTTGTCATAGCGCCTTTACACAATGGCTCCCAGAGCACAACCCCACAGCGCGAATTGTTATAGGTAAATTCACACAGGGCGCTAAAGAAGGAGAAAAACATATGCAGCGACGCCTGATAACAGACGAAGGAGAGTTAAGCTTCCTTATTAAGCGCGCCCATGAACAAGGAACAATGGTGTCTGTGGAGAAATGGGACTACTTCATAGAAGGTCAGAAAGAACAGAAATGGAATGCATTGTGTTACTACCAAGACCATCGACCGCAATATTACCACCTGCGTGCGAGTATGTTAGCATATGCGCATATTAACCTTCTCGCGATGCTGCTGCGGTTCGACAAAGAGGACATCCCGCGCGTAGCCACGGATTCCCTATACGTGAAACCGCACGTCTTAGAAAAGATGCAAGAATTCTACACCGACGATGAATTAGCAGAAAGTGGCCAATGGCGCGTCAAAGACGAAGAAATAAAAGCCTGGAGAGAACGCGTAGAATATCACGGAGAAAATACTTGGGGCGTCGTAATGCCCACAATGAGGCCCATGCCAACCGTAAAGGACCCCATTTCCTACCAACGCTTCTCTTACCTTTACGGTACGGGAGGCAGCGGTAAGACTACGCGTGTGTTAGAACTCTTTCCGGCCTTAAAGGTGCTAACGCCAACGCATCGTTTGGAAAGAGAACTCTGCGAAATGGGCCACGACGCGCAGACCTACCACAGCTTCTTTCGCTGGAATGGCCAAAAGTGGGTACCAGAAGCCATCCACGACATACCTCCGGTGATACTTTGGGATGAGATTTGCACCGTACCTTTGGAAATCCTCAAAGAATTCGTAGAGTTCCTCCGTGGAAAGTGTCAAGTAATATTCGCCGGAGATCCCTGCCAGCCTCCTCCAATAGCCGGAGAGATGCCCCACGAATGGCTAAAGGGGTTCGTAGACCATGCGGAGGAAATTAACACCGACTACCGCAGCAAGGATCAAGTAAGAAACCTGAAAGCGGAATTAAGGGGCCTTAGTGACGCCGACCAATGCAAGACGCTGCGCAAACGCGTACGAGCGAAGAAATACGAAGACTTCCTTTACACGTGGCATCCAAAGGATCTGGTGCTGAGCAGCAAACGCGCAGCACAGTCTCGCATACAGAAATACTTACTCAAAATACACCAAGAGCGCTTCCCTACGCATCCCGTACCTGTTTGTTATAAACCCCACGACACCCGCATGCAAAAAAGAGACGTCTGGGTACCTGGTACCGACATCCAACTGCAGAACGCAGTAACGCATGATAAAGCCTGGGTACCCATAGAAAAGGTGGAAAAAATAACCTCCCATCCAGACTGGCGCTTGGGTTATTGCATGACAGTCCACAGCGCGCAAGGGCTTACCATAAAAGAAACCTTATGGATCATAGACCAGCGGCTGTGTTGGAGCAACCTTATCTACACCGCCGTAAGCCGCGTAGAATATGCCAAACAGTTAAAAGAGCCTGGGGTCCGCAATTGCGCTACGATAAGACGCCAGAGGACATAGCCAAAGAGAACATTGCTAAGAAACTCCTTCGCTACAAGCGGCACGACGAAGAAAAAAATATGACGTTCGACCTATGCGTGGACGACGTCTATAAGAAAGGGGCAAGGTGTGCCAAATGTAACATACCTCTACTATGGAGGTTTGACCCGAATGACGATCAACAGTTCTCCGTGGATCGTATCAACAACAAGCGCGGCCATTGCAGAGGCAACGTAAGACTGACATGCCTAGAGTGTAATCGGGCGCGTGGTGCTGCGCTACTTTGAAGGGCAGCTAGCATTACTTTGAGTCTTTGGGGACTATGAGCAGCTCTTCCATGACAAATCCACGACTCGGGCCATTTAGGTAATACAACACGGGTTGCCCTTCCTTGGTGACGGACTTTGAAATCTCATAGGTTTCCAAAGACCAGTTAGGATCCGTGGCTCTCTTGCTGCCACCTTCGAGTTCCCCCGGCTGATAGAGGTATCTGACCACTATGTCGCGGGGGAGCTTTTTTTCCTTCAGTCCGACCGCCCTCGAATTTCTGACGTAGGACTTGTGTTCCACGTGTTTCCCCTTTATGGCATCCTTGGGTTTCATTCCCGTAGCCCTGGCCGCCTCGTTGTTCAAAGCCGCGATGACCTGGGGGAGCCGCTGAGTCCATTCCCTGTTGCGTTTGGAGGGATCTTCCAGCTCTTTCCAATACTGGTACCCAAAGAGACGCTCGGCCAGGGTCTTGTTGAATCTTTCGACGATGCTCTGACCCCTGTGGTACTCTGCTTCGGCTCTCCTAATCTTAGTGCTGTGGTCTTTCAGGGTCTTAGTAACCACGCCCATGAACTCCGTTCCCGCATCCACTTGCAGCAGCTTAGGCCATTTCAAAACGCGCTTATAAATCCTACCTAGGGCTTCTGCGACTTCCCCAGAATCCTTGCTGGTTATGGGTTCGGCGTCCTTGTATCTGCTTGCGATATCAACTACGGTCAAAGCGTATCTATAGGTCTTCTTTCTCACCTTGTCGTGCGGCAAGAAAAGCAAATCCGCCTGATGAACTTCATTGGGGGTATTTACGGTAAAGCTGGGCCTGGGAATGTACTTGGGCACGGGAAGATAAACCTGCCAGATGGTTTGTTTTCTTAGCCAGTTCTTAGCCGTTTCTTCTGATACCCTGGCCGCGGTCGCGAGTTTCTTGATAGCTGACGCTCCTTTCCAATAACCTTCGGGCCCATAGTAAATCCTTTTGAGTTTGTCCTCTACGCGGCCCATTATATGAATAGAATCGCGCTTCGCTTGATTCAAGCGAAGGATAGGACAAGATTGATCTTACGTCCGTTAAAATCCACCGTCTTTCCGTCCACCTTAATGGTGATGTTTATGCTTTCTACCAAATTAGACAAGTCATAGCTCAAAGAAATGGGAGTGTATTCTACTGGGTCAAATGGATTACCTTTGGGCAGAAACTTGGACATGAGAGAAGACTTTTCTCCATTGTTGTAACTATGGACCAAGTCGCAATAGACTTCGTAAGAGGATGCGACTTTCCATTTCACGGGTATGGCTGTGTCGGTAATCGTCTTACCCGAGGCACATAATAAAGATCCCAATGGGTCAGACTTTCCAAAAGTTACTGAATAATTTGGCATATTATGTTTGAAGGTCATTTCGTGCGGCAATCCTGTGGTGAGCGTATAACCGTGTTTTGCTAATTCCTTAGCAAGGGTGATTGGCGTGTAATGTCCATCGGGTAGCAATACGCCTTGATAATTGCCGCCGCCTTTATGCTCAGTGATCAAGGCATTGACTAAATTATACCAAGAATTGTACAAAGAACAACTAACCAGCCTAACCTTATGGGCTTTGATGGGGGGATTCAAATAAGTGGTAAAGTCATTCTTGTCGCTTTCCAAAAAGACGATCATATATTTCAGGAAACACAGTTTCCTTCGTTAGAGCAGATACGCCAAAGCTACGCCTCCCGCCAGCCCTGCGACTCCTACAAAGACCAACTCACTATCTTTTTGTTTCTTAGAAGGCTGATAGTAATTCTTAAACTGAGGCTTTCTTAACCCCGTCAATGCCGCGGGGTGTGCTTGCGCATAGAGCTTAAAGGCGTAGTCTCTGTTTTCGAAGTTCTTATCCGCCTGCATCTTGTCTTGGTAGTTCTTGTCCAACCAATCCCTGTAAGCTTGTCTTTTTTCATTCCAAGCTGCCACGTCTCGCTGATATTTCTCCAGCGCTAAGTCGTGTCTCTTCCTTTCGGCGGCTAAATCTCCGCTTTTGTCGCCTCTGACTAATCTATCCAAATACTGACCACCATAATTAGCTCCAGTGAATGCTAAAGCTGCAATAACTCCACCTGCGACCACGCTAGCCATTTATACATTAGGAATGTACTTTTCCTTCTGTAGGTAATTCTTTGCCATGATAGCCCCGCCTACGGCAGCGGTCATCTTAGCAAAATTAGCGAAGCTCTTGCTTGGGTCTTCAGTAAAGTCTTCTTTGAGCACTTTCTTACCTACCCAACCAATACCCGCAACGATGGAAGTAATAATAGCTGCTTCTTCAACAGTTTTCAATAACGCGGTTGACATTATATTACAGAGCGAGAAGGTTATTACTCCATTTCAGGGATCTTACTTTTTCTAACAGCCGGTTCCACGGGTGCGTGCACGGGCGCGTGATATGTTGGCGGTTCTACTTTTGGCTTCGTAGCCCGCCATTGTAAGTAAAGGCTGCCTGCTGCTATAGCAACTCCTAACGCGCCAATGACGTACCCAGGATTAATGAAGGATTCCTCTTCTTTTTCCTCCACCTTTTCTTCTTTTTTGGCTTTGTTCTTTTTATTCATCTCCGCGAGCTTCTTACCGGCAGCGACTCTGCCCGGAGATTTAACCTTGGTAATCTTTTGCTCCTCTTGGGGCTGCTCTGGTTCACTCATTTATATCTAAGGACTTGAAGGACTTGATAAGTACTTGACTAAGTACTTAAGGACGACTTGGAAATAACCTGGGCGCGACCTGAACCTGGGCGCGACCTGACCAAGTACTTAAGGACGACTTGACTAAGTACTTGAGGCGACTTGATCAGGTACCTCAGCAAGTGCTGCCTGGAAGACCTTTTCGACTTCTCTGTCCTTCTTGAAGTCCTTCCAAGACGCCAGTACCTCCTTCAAGTCGACATGCTGAGCTACGTGAAGTGCCGCAGAGGCGACTGCCATTAACTTGCCGCACTTCAAAGACAACCACCCGCAGGTTATCTTAAGTTCTTGGGCGATGACATAGTCCTCGCTAATGTCCTTCCGCAGTTGCTCCACGTCGTCTATGGGCAGCGCAAGTCCAAGCAATTTAGTCGCAAGTCGGATGGCTGAGTCTGCTACGGCGTCGGTGGTCTTACTTGCAAGGGCGGCCTCGTACCTCTTATGGAACTTCTTAACCTCCTCTTCTGACAACTTATAACCTGTTCATGGGTAAGTTCCTTACCTATCATTTCTTTGCACTTTCCAGATGACACAAGGATGTTAAGTTGTTCCTTGAGGTTACTTTCATCTAACTGCGCGGGGACTTCATCTAAGAGCTGCTCAATGTCCATATACATTAGGAATCATAGATTCCAACCGTGTAGGGAAACCTCAAAGAGAAGATCATTTTGGAATGTTGGTGCGTTTTTAAATGCCGCATGTATTCGTGTAACTGTTCCTTGGATATCTCACCGCCGTAGTCAGAGAGAATGGTTTCCAGATCACTCCGACTCGGAGTATAAAATACGACCAGGGAGCCTATGTTTTCCCTGAAGGGTTTAGAGACACTGGTAAGCTGCTGGGAAAGCAACCAAACGCTGATATTGTCGTGTCTACCGCTGAAGGCGAGCTTCACTAATTCGGAGGTGCGCTTTTTTACGTCGTCCCCGCAGGCAATGTCATCCAGTATGAGTAAAGTCTGTGTATCTTTAGGGAATTGCTTGTGCCAGAACTTAAGATGGCTGGATAACTCGTTAGGATCTAAGATATCTACAAAGAAGTCGTCATCTTTCACTCCTATGCCCGTCCAGGTGCGGTTATTCACGTAGGTGGGGCAAAGCAGTACGATGTAGTCGAAGCGGTATCTAAAGGGTCCTAATAGCTGCTCTACCACGAACTGCGTTTTACCGCAGCCGGTGGGTCCTACGATCAGAGCGTTACAAGGAATATGGTTCGGATCCATTATATATACGATGGAGCCAGTGGAAGCAGTGCAAAGAATTGTCGCCGACGCAAAAGATAAAAGAGACACCATAGAAATGCAAAGGGAGGAGATAGACCGGTTAAAAGAGCGCGTGCAGGAGTTGTACGATGAAATGTGCGGTCTGAAGCGTGCAGAACGGTTTGGCGCGCTGGTGACGATGGCCGTGGGCTAAGGAGTCCGTTAAGGACTTCATGCGATATCCCCTGTAGAATGTTGACGTTTAGGTTAAATCTTTGTTAAGGATGCCTGGAAACTATTTAAAAAGTGTCTTAGAATGTTGACGTTTAGGTTAAATCTTTGTTAAGGATGCCTGGAAACTATTTCAAAAGTGTCTTAGAATGTTTACGATAAGGTTAAATCTTTGTTAAGATCGCCCTGGAAACTATTTCAAAAAGTGTCTCAGAATGTTGACAATAAGGTTAAATCTTTGTTAAGTATATATACTATTTAAAAAGTGTCTTAGAATGTTGACGTTTAGGTTAAATCTTTGTTAAGGATGTTAAATGGAGGCTAAGATATTGTTAAGTATATATGGACTGTTTGATGTGTAAAAAGGTGTTCAGCACCAAACAAAGACTTCAATACCACGTTCGTCGCGGCGTTTGTACAAAGAAACCCCTTAGCCGCGCTTGTAAGGATTGCGGTAAGGAATTCAGCACCGTTCAAAAGATGCAACAACATCAGGATAAACGCATTTGTGGGCTTTGTAAGGACTGTAATAAGGAATTCCACAACCCCTTCGAAATGCAGCAGCATCTGAAAAGGGGCGTCTGTAATCGAACCAGACAGTGTAGTTTCTGTAATAAGATACTTAGTAGTCGTCAACGTTTACAGACGCACCGGAGAACGCATGAAGTGAATTATAGGTTTCTCTCCCGCGCTTACGACTTGGAAGGCGTGGATTGCTACCAATGTGCGGATTTGATGTGTCGCTGCCCGCATAAAGAGGATTACTTAAGGAATCGCATAGATTACCATAAGAAGATAGTCCGTACTTTCCCCTCTTTTGAACGCGCCCAAGGCGTTCCGTGGACTAAAAGGGAGTATTGGAGGCAGGAGTGCGATCGTTGTGGTTGTGTTAGAGAAGAGGAACATATCTTCAACTGTCTTAACAAAGATTTAACCTAAACGTCAACATTCTAAGACACTTTTGAAATAGTTTCCGGGGTGTCTTAACAAAGATTTAACCTTATTGTTAACATTCTAAGACACTTTTGAAATAGTTTCCGGGGTGTCTTAACAAAGATTTAACCTTATTGTTAACATTCTGAGACACTCTTTGAAATAGTTTCCACACATACTTAACAAAGATTTAACCTTATTGTTAACATTCTGAGACACTTTTGAAATAGCATTTCTTGGGGCCTTTAATAGTAAGGTAGGGTTTGCGCAAAGAGTCTCAAATCCCATCCTTATTTTTATTTATTATTATTAAGGATAATGAATAATAATAAATAAAAATAAAGACCCCTTTAAAGGGGCCTTGCAGAGTCCCCTAAGTATATGGTAGCCTACTTCACGGCATTCTTTGGGGCGCCCTAATCACCCTTTCAATATATGGACTGTATTACGTGCGAACTACCTGCAGACTGCATTACCCCTCGTAAGCCACCGATATCCAAACCGCGTAAAAAATACACCTGCCTTCATTGCGACAGGGTATTCTCCGAAGGATCCTTTGTGGGGCATTGGTGCTCCGCGGATCCTAAAGCGCAGCGGACTTTAGCAGCGCTTAACTACAAAGAGGAGATGGAGTAACTCTTCTTTCAATGTCAAACTTCCATCGGCCATTTACCTTACCATAGCTGCGTAAGTGGGTGAATTCCTCGCCCTGAATTACGTACCGCACGCAATCCGGCGCCCAAAGGGAATATTCCTTGCCTTCTAAGTCTTTGAGGACTAACCGTAAACGGTCGATGTCTTCGAAGACGACGTAATTTTTTATTTCGTATGCTTTACCGTGGACAAGATCACGCCAGTGAGTCAAGCTGAGCTTCATTATACCTATGGAATATCTTTAGGTGCGTTTTCAAAGTGGCGTAGGACTTAAACCGCTTTACACAGCCCTTACAGGGAATACGAATACCATCCGCGTAATCCATCAGGGCACGGCAGATAATGTCGTAATCGTTGCTAACCATCGTTAGGTAACCATTTACGTCAAGCTGTGAGATTTTCTTAGATTGCTTCGCGGATAAGACGCCGTTTCCTTTTGGGGTTTTCAACTCAATACACAACCCGCGGTATTTCTTATGCGCATTTAGGATTAAGAGGTCGGGTTGACCGGCTTGGTAGCCTTTTCGCCAGCAGGTTATTCGCTTGCTGTCTGAATCTTGAAGTTCGCCAAGACCCGGCGCTATGATGAAATCGGGGTAAAACCTACGTATGTAGTCGACGACCTTCGCGTGTAGGTCGGCTTCGTTTTCGATCTTAAATACTAACTTGTTTGGGCCGCCAAACCGCCTTTCTATTGCATATTTACCCGTTTTCCTTAGCGCGGGTAGGACTTCCTCAAAGACCCAATCACGAAACTCCACAGCTTTGGGTAGTTTGGAGCTAAATATCAGTTCGTACAAACCAGGTTCGGATATAAACACGGCATTTGGTTGCGTAGTAAAGGAGCGGTGATTCGCAGCCCCTTGTAGATCAACCCATTTTTTCTGGTATTTCTCAGATACGTGTGCTCTAGTTGCATCTCTAGGGCGCTCATAGCCCAACGCCAAAGCCACCTCCTTTGCTTTGAAGTACAAAGTTTCGCCTTGCACTATGCATTGCAGTTTGGTGTCGTTGTTTTCAAATACGCGAAGCATATTATACGTAAGGGATATTTTTTATCCTTTCGCTTGGCTCAAGGAACGCGAGCCTAGTAGGCAACGCTCTTTAGCTGATTCATTTCTACGCTCAGTTGCGCGTCAGACACGACGAAGACGTAGCAGTTTATTTTATCACCGTCGCCCGCGGAGGCATTCTTGGTGCGTTTGATCTCCAATGTTATACCATCCTGCGTATTTACTAGACGTAAACCCTGGCCATGTAGGTCTTCGTCGTTAATGGTGCGCATGTCAATCCATAACGCATACTTTGTCCTTAAAGAATTCCTCGGGGCTAATTTGGTCGCCAAACTTACGCTTTGCCTCTCTGTACACGTCTGCAGGCTTTATCCCCTGGGAGTAGACCTTGTTTGGAACGCCGTTTATGTTGACCCCTACGTTAGTAATGTTAGGGTTGTGAAAGGCTTCGGATGTCGCGCTTACCGGCCTCGTAGGGTTTGGCAAACACCAACATTAACCCCGTGAGACTTCTTCGGGGGAGGTTAATGCTTTGGTTGATAACCTCATCCGTCTTATCCAGGAAGCTAACGTCTTATACATCACTACGTGGTCGTATAAGGAATGCCTTTCCGGAGCTGTATTCCATGCCAGCGCTACGGGCCAGCTCTTCGCTGTACACCGTTTCGTACTGTCAGCTCTAAGTTAGTGATAGAGTATGGGGTTGTTGTGGTAAGTGCAGTGCTTAGCCCACCAATGATGTTATTAGCATCTGCTAAAGTTACTTCAAACTGCAGTTCGGCAAGCTGTCTTGGGTAATACACACCGTGATTCGTAATCACTTCAAAGTCCAGTGGTATGACATACTTGCTACCATAGGCGGTCTTTATTCGCTTTGCGTCTGCCACTGCGGTTTCTCCGCTGCCGTCAGTAGGTTGCGTTTTCGTAGGTGTGCGGACCTTACGTAGAATGACACTACCAATTCCTTGTTCTATCCTTTGCGCGCGGTCAAATGCTGTCAACCATAGATCCTTATAGGTGGTATACAGATCGTACCTATTTAAGTCCAGCAAGGATTCCCCAGCAAACTTGATTCTCATCTTAGAAACAATGTTGCGACCCACGTTGTTAACGATAATCCTTTCATCTGTGGGGCTTGACTGCACCGCTAGGTCGAACCTCAAAGCCAAGGTGCCAGGAACTAAGACTAGGTTATCCGTTAGGCGGGGCACGCCTACGTACAGGGTTTCCCCTGGCTTTGCGCTGCTGGGGGTGAATGTGACCCGGTGAAAGGTGCGTTCTGCTTTCAGTCCGCCAACCTGCTTAGGTAATACGTTGGGATTTAACTTTGAGCTTATCATATATAATGGAAGTAGAAGGAACAGACCCCGACTTCGATCCCACCACTGAGGAAGGTCAGGCTGACATTAACGACGGTGATGAAGAACCGCTGCTTCCCACCCAACAAGTCGACGATTCCCTAAGGGATAGGATTGCAAAGGCCCTAAGACATCCCAAAGCACGCGAGTACGCGTTTCCGCGTGAGCACATAGAGCTTCAAAACATGGGCGAGCCGGAAGCAGCCGCGCGGGAAACCGTAGAGTGGGCAAAGCAGGAGCTAGAGCTGCGCTACGACAACTTTGATGCTGACGACGTAAAGCTCACAGAACGCGGAAACAAAGTTCCTCATAAGCGTTCAAGACCTAAGATTTCCTGACAAAGACCGCTGGACGAAACCACAACCCCTCTTTGATGAGAATGGTGACGTTAGGGGCGACGTCTTAAGATTAAAAGGCTTTCAGCATGCTACCCGAAGCATGTTAGAAAGGTTGCAAACCCTGAATGAAAAGGTTGCGCTAGAAAAACGCGTCGAGGAACTACAAGAAACGTTAAAAGAAAGGGAGGAAGAATACGCAAAGCAAACTCAGCTAATTGTCGATGCTGAAAAGAAGTTCGGCAACGAAAGAATGGTAGAAATGAGAAACCAGTTGGATAAAACCCTGCGCCAAAGAGATAAAGCACAAAGGGACTTAGAAGAAGCTAAAAACTCAGGCGCCTCGGTGGAAGCACTGCGGGAAACGTTGGAAGAAAGGGAGGAGGAATACATGAAGCAAAACCAGCGGCTTGCCGACGCACATAGAAGGGAGGTCGAATTCAAAGAGCAAGACATAAGGGATCTGGTAGACCAAAGGAATGAGATTCGACGTGAAAGGAATAAATTACAAAAGGATCTTGATCTCACCCTGCAGGCGTTGGACGTAAAAAGCGAAAACCTGCGGGCTGAAATGTCTGACTCCTTGGTAGAAAGGCGAATGTTAATGTCTGAAATCAATGCAAAAACAGATCAAATTCAACAGAAAGATCAAGCCATCAAAGACTTAGAGTATGAAATAGAACGACAGCGGGGGGTAATCGAAGATCAAGAACGCCCTGAGGAAGAAAAGGAGGCAGCTCAAAAGGAAATAGAAAATCTAGAGGTACGCCTTGCGGAATTGCGGGTGGAAAAGGAGAAGTTGGAGAAAGAATTAGGGCTTACCACCAAGGAAAAGGTAAAAAGAGCCCTTTTGAAGTATGGTGTTCCGCTGGCATTTGCGGTTGCTATTTCGAGCGTAGTAGGAGTTATCCTTAGCTCCCTTAAGGCTACAGGCGCGGGCGTAAAGAAATTAGGCAGTGGACTAACGGACTTGGGAAAAAAGATGGCAGCCGGTCTTCCTGGGCTGCTGGGTAGTGTTCTTGGCCTGGCACTTAGGGCCGGCGGCGAACTGTTGAAGTTCGTGGGGAATAACATCTGGATATTAGTCATCGCTATTGGAGTGGTACTCCTGAAGAAGATGAAGGGTTAATCTTATCCTCGTGTATTACTGGTGGCTTATCGTCGTCAGGCATCCGAGGCATCCTCGACTGGGGATAAGTAAAGATAGTATTCGCGCCGCCCTGATAATGCGGAACTAGCGGCAGCACGCTCATGGTGCTAATGGGCTTATGATTCCAAGTAGCATCCGTTGGAGGATCTTTTGACGGGGCGGCATTTATCCGAAGGTAGGCAACGTCGTTGGGAAGAACCTGAAGCTTCGCATATTGACAATTGGCTATCATGTGAAAAGTTACCGGCGTTAAGTCTTCTCCGCTTCTTGGAGGGGGTTCCGACGAGAAATGGGCTGGGTTCCTATTATTATCTTTTTTTCTGTAGGGTAGTAATGGGTGGTTATCCTCATCGACAATCCTAAACCCGACATTACACGAATACCCCGTCGAAATGCTAATGGTACACATGATCAATCCCAGGCCCCCAACCTTTACCCACAGCCCGGTGTCAAGCCAATGCTGTTCTAAGTAGTCCTTCTCCTCCAAAAAATGTAGAAACCAATCTTCCTTCGCGTGTGGGTTCATATATTTCAGCAAACATAGTTTGCTTCTAGAGACTAAGCACCGTAAGAGTGCTGATGGTTGCGTGGTTATAGATAGTATCCCTTTGATTTTCTATGCTATTTACCGTAACCTTTCCCGTATCGTCTACTCTTATCTGCAGCTTTACTAGCCCATGGCAATCGGCGACCATGTGGAAAGTCCAAACGGAAAGATTCTCGGCGCTGGCTGGGTTGGGCTCTACGGAGAAATGCGCAGGCTCCCTGTTGTTTGTCTTATTTCTCATAGGCTGCAGTACGCCATTCTCATCCAGGAACCTAAAGCCTACGTTGGCGTGACTGCTCGTGCCAATGCAAATACTACAAAGGATTAACTTCTTTCCTGAGTAATTCAAATTCACGGACATGCCCGTGACATCAACCCAAGATGCCTGGTTGTATTTTTTCTCGCCTGTGTAAGTCGTATAGACACAATCTACTCCAGCTACGTAGGGGTTGTTCATCGCCATATATAATAGCTCAGACCAATGCTTGCAGCTGCTAAGCCGGCCTTTAGTAAGTTATGGTCATATTCCTCAGGTATCGCAGGCAGGACCTTCTTTGATGGTTTCTTAACTACGGGTAGCTTCGTTTCATGCGACTTTTTTGACTTCTCCACGAAATGGGGAATGTTCCTAAGAGTGTCAGAGTTCACGTCGTTCACCCCAAACTTCATATCCTTAGTAGCTCGTTGAAGTTTGTTGTTGTATCCTACTACAGAACCAGTATTAATAGATAAATTACTAGGCATTAACCAACAACCCGGGGCTACTGCATAGTCCAACCTCGCCTTAGAATTTTGTATAGCTAGTTGGTAACGCTGTACGCCCTTGCTAATGTCGCCCTCCAAGATCGAACTTTCGAATAAGATCAAGGCTTCGGCTCGCGTCTCTTCTGCGGCGCCCGTATTCCCCACTATGCTTGATCGGGTATTTACTTGGGCTCCAAGGATAGAATACACGTAAGCTTCTATGCTGCGGTTCAAACGGGCAAGGCCGGCTTTGGTTAGTCCTTTACCTTCTGGGGGTATGAAATTAAGATATTGCTTCGTTTGCTCGTCGTTGGTAATCTTGATAATCAGCGGGTTAGCCCCTGCATACTTACCGCCCTCGTCTTTAAACAGAGGCCCGTCTCTAACTTCCTTAGTGGTCTTAGCGTTTGGTTCAAAGAAGGTGCTACTGTCGTGAGTTTCCTTATGATATCCCGTGTTCCATCGCAGCCTGCAGCGCATGAACTTCCTGTATCGCTTAGCTCGTGCCCACCAATCCCCCAATAAGCCCAAATGTGCCCCAAACCATTGTTAGCACCGGTAGTGCATCGGAAATCCTTCCCTACAACACCGAACTCCTTACAAAGTCTATCATAAGCCGGCACGCTGTATTTATTATCCCTTGGATAGAACGCAGCATCTCCCGGTAATGCAGTAACGCCCATCTCATGCAGTATTCTTCTAACCGTGAAGTGGAAGTGAAACATGAATATTGAATTCTTCATCAAGTTTGCACTTACACCGCAGCCGCTAGTGGCACACCAAACCGCAAAGTTTAGTTGCTGCGGCCAATAACGCATGTTAGGACCACTTAACCATTCATGAGATTCCTTAGCGGTGGTATGATAATGGGCACGTTTTTGAAGATATCTCGCACCTTTAACGGAAAGGAATGGTTGTTAGAGATCCGCATGTTCAATGTCAAATCCAAACTTGGATGTTCATCAAATGAAACCGCGGGTATCGGATAAGTACCGGTACCAAGCAATAATTCCTTTGACCAACCTTGCACGGGCTTATGTTCGATATAACCAGAATTCTTCAGTTGATTGTCTATCTGATCGACCAGCGTAGGTTTCAAATCCTCGTTGCTGTACATCCTAGAGCCGTTATAGTAAATCCCATCGGGTCTCCTTTCGAACTTACTAGGGTCTGCATGCGGAAACATCTTCCTAAAGGCCCTCCAGTTCCAGTAATCCCGGTTGTCGTGATGTGGCTGCTCCTCAATATCATTCCCAAAAGCGTCGTACATTAGTATATATAATGGATGTTATACCATCAGCACCTCAGTTGTACCCAGATGTTCCCTATACTACACCTAACGAACTAAACGCCGAAAACTTTCGTCTGAATAAAGCGAACTTAATCCTGGCTTACTTGGAAGGGCAGGCAAAACACTATGAAAAAGTTAGAAAAAAGTACGTTAGAGCCCGGAGTACGCTACATAAGATTGCGATAACTTCAGGATCCATATCTGTTGTGTTAACGGGCTCTGGCGTTGCTACTTCGCTTACTGGGCCGGGAATAATCGTTGGAGTTCCTTTGGCCGGCGTTGGGGCAGCTTGTGGTATCATTTCGGCTGTTGCTACGGGCATTATGAAAAAGCTATCCACGAAAATATCCAAGCATGACACGACAATAGCTCTATCTAGGGCTAAAGTAAATACTATTACCGATCTTGTCTCAAAGGCTTTGCGTGACAGAAAGATAGACGACGTAGAATTCTCGCTTATTCTGGCCGAAGAAGACAAATACGAGAAATTAAAGACGGACATAAGGAATAAAAAAACAATCGTAAAAGATCTTTCCGAGGAATCTCGCAAAAAGATCTACCAGGAGGCAAAAGAAGAGCTTCAAAGAAAGCTTGCTCAGTAAACATCTGCTTCGAAAAGAGCGTGACGGGATTCTATTTACATATCGAACGTCAGTCTAGAAAATATGCAGATTAAATATAATAATTTTCACATACATAAGCGTCCAGATGTGTCTGGCGTTCGCTTGTGATCGTGGACTTTGGGGCTGGGGAGGCCTAAAGTCCCGAGTTCGAGCCTCGCTGTAGATGCATTTGGACCGGTTGCTGTGAGTGAAAAAAAAGCCTCCCCCACTCACAGCAACCGTGGGGGGAGGGGTAGAAAGTGCGATTCAACCCCGCGATGGGGGGTTTCGCGAATTGGAAAAGTCAGGGGGTGTCTCGGGACGCTGTCCGGAGTTCACCCTCTGGTGGGTCGTAAGAAAGATATATGTGTATGTACTAGAGGGCCTCTGGCGCGGGATGAAATAAGCCCCGTAAGCCCAAAATGCAAAAAACCCCACTGGGGATAGCTTGGTGTTCTGCGCGATGCATTCCCCAGTGGGGTTTCTGGCAAAATAAACGCCAGTTTTGCATTTTTATTTTCTCGGAATCCATCCTAACAGGGGGTGGTTGGGGTCTATTTTGTAAAATATTTCGTAAATTACGTCAGGATAATAAGGAATATCCTTATTCAGCCGACAAAACATCCACTCGGCTTTTGTCATATCAGAAACCTCAGGAATAGACTTACCGGTAATTTCAGACAAAAGATAGGGAATAGCTTTGTAATATTTCCCTAGCTTTAATTTTTTCAACGTTTTCCGTAGACTTTGTGGGGTTGGCTCTTCTAAATGGTCTATGATTTTCTTCTTTACTTCGTCGCTTAAATATATCGGATGTAAACCTTGGATATGACTCATCCAGTCCCTGAAGTATTTTATTCTCTTATATGGCGTTTTCTTACGACCTCCATTGGCGTAATACTGCTCTCTGGTAGCATTTGGTACGGCATTACGAATATTCTTACCACATTCGTAACACTGCGCTGACGTGTCGTCTTCTATTTGCATTTTCTTACCACAACACCAGAAACCCTTGGGCTTAGGTATGTTAACTTTGGATCTTAGGCAAATTATACAGAAGTCATTGGTGAACTTTTTACATTCATGCATCGTATATATATCGTACATTTTTATAAACACTTATCTTTGATTCCCAACACAGCAGCAGTAAGGACTTATCGCGCGGCTTATTCCCGCTGCCGGCGCCTTCCTTAAACCGCCTGTAAAACCCGTAAATCTTTGACATTGACCGCGAGTCCCCCTTACTGCTGCTCATTGAGGTGCCTACAATATAAAGATAAGCTTAACAAGAATAACAATACAATATAAAGATCAAATTGACAAAAAAATAACAGTTGATCCTGAGTTGCTTGTAGTAAACGAAGGTATAATTTAAACACCAATGTTATTTTGCTTAGATACACGTCTATAATTCCTTTCCTATCTGCTTTCTTTCTGATAATTTTATTCGATTTAGTTCTTATATATTTATTAATTTTGATAGTTTAATTCCAGGTGATCATTATTTATCTGCTTTTTTGCATAACTGTTTTAGGTATTTTCTTTAGTCAGCGCTAAACTGGATCCATCGCGCTTTACCGTCGACTTGAAAGAGCTTAATGAACTTCTTGTCAAAGCTCAAGAGGAAACAGGCGTGAATTTTCTCGAGACGTGTGAGGGGTTTTTGGTATCAGGGACGTTAGAACAAATAGAAAAGTCATGCTTGTTTTTGTCAAGATATGCTAAACGTGCTACTCCTGTAACAGAGAATTCAGACAATCTACAGAATGTTCACCGCAATGACCATCCCCTTAGTGATTCGGATGATGAGGAAAACGATCTCAAGACGTTGGTCTTGGACGTTGAACCCAAGCTGATGCAAATTCTTCAAATAAAAGTGAATGAAATTGAGAAAAAATTCAAAATGAAGATAGACTGGAAGAGTGAACCATATAAAGCACATTTGTTTCCCAATGGAAAAGATGCCCGGTTATTTGAACAAGGTAAAGAAGAGTTTATCACACTTTACCAGAAAGAGTTCCAAGATTTACAAGAAAAGGACTTTCCATTAGATGCTGGCAAGAACATTGAAGATATAGATTCTACTGTAAAAGCACTGATGGAAGAATTTGCTGTGGTCATTGAAAGAAAAGACGACAAAAATGTTCATATATTTGGGAAAGAAAATGATGTGGCACAAGTAATGCAGCAGTTGCAAGGCAAATTTGGAAAACGCAGAGGAAGAAAGCTCTATAAAGCAACAAGTAATGGTGAACTGCCGATGCCTGACACCTATGCACAAGCTGCCATGCTACCTCTGAGTAAAACATTAGACAATGGAGTAGTGGTGTCTGTCCATCAAGGCGACATTACTAAAGCACAAGTTGATGCCATTGTTAATGCAGCCAATGAGCGCCTCGATCATGGAGGGGGTGTTGCAGGGGCCATAGTAAAGCAAGGTGGTCGACAAATCCAACAGGAATCGGATGCATTAGTTAGTAGATATGGACGTGTTCCTGTAGGTCAAGTTGCACATACTGGCCCAGGAAATCTTCCCTACAAGCATATCTTTCATGCCGTTGGTCCACAATGGAGAGTTCATGGTGAAGAACGTAGTCGACGTTTCATTTTCGAAGCATGTATGAACAGTTTTGTACAAGCAAGCAAGTGCAAAATTTCGTAAGTATTGTTTAGGACGAAAGTTCCGTACTCTTTGCACCTGTTGGCATACTTCAGCTACTTTGCATCTTGCATTAGTTTTGTCCACGTGCATTTCGTTTATGCGATGATTTATAGACATCAATAAAAACTTAGTTTACAGTGTTATTGTAGGTTAGTATCATTGCTTAATCAGTAATTACAAACAATTAATATTAGTTTTCAACCGTTTTTCTGACGTTCAATTTTCACTAATGACCTCTATATCAAAGCACCATGGTCGAACAAACATTTGAAATTACTGAATACGAAACCTTAAGCTTGTAGGACTTACTCGTACTCATAATCATAATGCTGAAAGTATAATCCGCAAAATATCTTGACCACTTTTGATTACTCACGATGTTCATTGAATTCCGTTCTAGTTCCATTGCCCTTCCCGGAATAAGTTCTGGTATATACGGCGTACCAAAACAAGTTTGCGCAGAGATGATGTTTGCTGCCGCAGAGATATTCAGCACCGAAGCATCAAGTGACAACCAACTGAAGGACATCCGGTTTGTAAACATAGACACCCCAACTTACGATGCATTTCGAAGGGAGTTTCACAATCGTTACAATTTGATGACAAAGGAACCCGCACACCTTGGAAGTAATCTTAAAGAAGAAGACGCGGTTGATCTTTTTCCTCAAGCCGATCAGCAGATGTTTGGCCCGACAGGAAAGACAGATCAAGTGGTTAACATTGAAGAATTTGAGCGCATAAAGAGGGCAGATGCTGCAACCCTAAGGATGAAGAAGAATGAGACAGCAATAGGTGGAGAAAAACCGCGAGAGCATGAAACTTTGTCAATGATACCATCGAGTGAAAATAAATCATCTTTCCTGGATGGTTTTGAAGAAAAAGAAAAGAATATTGGAAAGAAAATAGAAGCGAAAGGGAAAGAGGAAGAGAAGGAGAAGGAGAAGGTGAAGGAGAAGGAGAAGGAGAAGGAGAAGGAGAAGGAGAAGGAGAAGGAGAAGGAGAAGGAGAAGGAGAAGGAGAAGGAGAAGGAGAAGGAGAAGGAGAAGGAGAAGGAGAAGGAGAAGGAGAAGGAGAAGGAGAAGGAGAAGGAGAAGGAGAAGGAGAAGGAAGATGGCGAGAATGGCAATAAAGTTTGTCCCAATAATAACATGAAAAAGCAACCAGTTGAAGGCAAAGAAGAAAACGAGGTGATCGCCATGTTTTCAATGATGGGAATTAATGACGATAAACCTAAAAGAGAAGATGCAGTAAAGACGGAAACAAATGAGAACAATGACCCTGAAATAGTAGAAGCAAAAGAAAAGCCAAAAGTTGCGGATAAAACTAAATCGATATATGAAACAGAAAACGAGGATTTAGATGTTAAGAAAATTGATCCTGAAATCCCCATTGAGACTGACGAGTCTTCACGTCTGAAAGAAAAGCCCAATGATCACAGTTATTCTGAAATCAAAAACAAACCTCACGGGAATAAAATAAAAGCTAGTGATAGAGAATTATCCGGAAGAGGAGTCACCTACGAGCATCCAACTGTCTTATATCAGAAAACAAAAAAACCCTTAAAGTCATCTGGACGTGGAAGAGGTGCTCTAGCTTTTACTCCAACGCTTACAGCTACAATGCCTGGACGTGCAGTCAGAGATGATCCCTTCAATGTAAATGGTGACAGTCGAACAGACGAGGACGATCCATCAGGAGGTGATTGCACAGGACCACCGGGGCTAACAGTAAGTGAGGAAGGCTTGAAGCTTGCCAACACGATTAGAGAAGGGAGCGAGGAAAGAAAATTAAGTCAGGAAAAATATAGTGTAAATACCAGAAAGAAGCATCTAGAAAGCAAGCCCAGAGATACAGCAGATGGCGTTCCTCCTAAGAAACTTAAAGTTGATGAAAGGACCGAAGAAAAAAAAGGCGGAGGATCAGAAAAACATGGAGATACTATGACAAACATCAACGAAAAATATGAGGACCCGACAAATGGTAAAAGTGAGAGAGACGATGATAAAGGAGAAGTCAAAGAAAAATTAAAAACGGATATGTCTGGGTCTGATGAGTCTTATGCGTCCAAGGAAGACGCCAATTCGAACAAAGAAAATAACATTGACATCGTGGATAAAAGTGAAAACGTCTGTGATCAGGAAAAGAAAGAAATCGAGTCTAAAGATGACCATCTGAACAACACTCAAACGAAAAAGATCAGTGGGATGCATGCTGAAAAGGAAGAGGAAAGCAGTGCTACATCTGGAGGAACAACTTATTCTAAGAAACCAATGGATCCAAAATTGAAGTCTGATGGTGATGGCCAAAGCTCAGATCATTACGCAAAACAGGAAAACAGTGCTGTGCCTGAAAACGCAACTGGACCGAAACCTTTGGATCCCAACGTCGAGGAAAATGGTGATGATCAAAATATTCATAAAGACGCAAAAGAAGAAAGCATTGCTGCATCCGCAAAAGCAACTGAACTTAAGAATCTCTTGGGTTCTAACGTCGAGGATAGTGGTGATGATCAGAATTCTCAAAAAGATTCAAAGGACGAAAGCAGTGTTGCATCGTCTACGAAAGCAAACGACCCTAAGGAACAAGTGGATTCCAACGTCGAGGATAATGGTAATGATCGAAGTTCTCATAAAGATTCGAAGGACGAAAGAAGTGTTGCATCTGCAGAAGCAACTGAACCTAAAACACAAACGGATTCCAACGTCGAGGATAATGGTGATGATCAAAATATTCATAAAGACGCAAAAGAAGAAAGCATTGCTGCATCCGCAAAAGCAACTGAACTTAAGAATCTCTTGGATTCTAACGTCGAGGATAGTGCTGATGGTCAGAATTCTCATAAAGATTCAAAGGACAAAAGCAGTGTTGCATCATCTACGAAAGCAGACGATCCTAAGGAACAAGTAGATTCCAACGTCGAGGACTATGGCAGTGATCAAAATTCTCATAAAGATTCGAAGGACGAAAGAAGTGTTGCATCATCTGCAGAAGCAACTGAACCTAAGACACAAACGGATTCCAACGTCGAGGAAAATGGTAATGATCAAAATTCTCATAAATACTCAAAGGACGAAAGCAGTATAGTACCTGAAGAAGCAACTGAACCGAATAACCCTTTGGATCCTAACGTCAAGCGTGGTAGTGAAAGTCAAGCTCCTGACCTAGAAGCAAAAAACAACAGCAAAGATGTATCTTCAGAAGCGGCCGATCCTAAAAAACCTTTGGAGCGTGATGGTGATGGCGAAAGTTCTAATAAAAAAGCAGAAGAGGAAAGCAACACCCAGTCTGAAGAAGCGATTGATCCTAACAACGTTTCAAATTTTAGTGCTGAACTAGATTCCATGAATTCTTTTGTGTTTTTGGATATGCCAAGTGTAGATCATGACAGCTCAATAAGACCTGAAAAGACGGCAGGAAGCAGCGACGAGTCAAGTGAGAGCATCGAACTTCTTAATTCAGAAAGAGATGGATTTTCTGATACTTCGTCTTCAAGCCCTGTCATTGAGCAAGGACGTGACCTCGCCCAGCCATCTGGTGATGACCTCGATAACTCCAGCATCGGGAGCACTACACTCCACGAGGTAAATCCTGTATCAGACTCGCATACAAAAGCAACGGGGAAAACGGTTGGATCTGCAGTGGCGAACAACAAAGACCAAAGTGCTGAAAATAATGCTACGGAACTTGAAGGTGGGGCTAGTAGCTCTAGTGTCCACCAAGAAGCCGATAATACTGAGAGTATTATCAAAGACAATGATCATCCACAAAAAATATCATCAGTGGAAGACCTATCTCATGATAACGTTGCTGCAGATACAGTGAAAAAAGCAGTCAACTCGGGTAATGATAAACAACCATATTGCTTTTTTTATGTTGTTCTCTGTTTAGCTCTGTTCTGTGTTAATTTGATAGTTTGTTTATTTGTTCAATTCGTCAGTTTGTTCGTTTGTTTGTCCGTTTGTGCGTGTGTTTTTGTATACTTTTTTCTGCCTGTCTGTCTCTTTGTGTATTTGTGCTTTTTTAAATGGGGGAGGGGACGTTTTTCATACGCGCTAAGAATAAAGGAGATATTTTAGCATTGTTAATGATGACGAAAAAAATATATGTCCTGATTGAATTGAGTGATATCCAAAATCGTGCTTCGTCAAAACGCATGAAAACGAGAGAATAAAGTTAATATATTTTCCTTATCTTTTAGATAGAGAAACTACTTCTGTCATATCAAACGAAAAACAAGAATGTGGAGTTTGCTTGTCTACACTTGATTCAGCTCAACTTTTAAGGATTTGTGATTCTGGTCACGCAGTCTGTAGAAACTGCTTCGATAACCTACAAAACGCTGAGCTTAACAGTGTTTGTCCAACTTGCCACGAAGTTGTCCCTAGAATTGCGCTACAGCCTCCAATTGGTCAAATGAAGTCTGGTATTATAGAAAAAGGTTTGGTGGGTTACGAGAGCTGTTCTACAATATATGTCGACTATGAATTTCCTGAGGGAACACAGGTTGGTATCCACGAATGGTTTATAATTACAATATTTTCCTTAAATAAGGAAAAAAAATGATATTGGTTGAAACGTTTTAATAATTAGGTTTTTTAGTGATTCTATTTGTCTATATAGTTTTTGTCTTTATATTGATTAGCATTGAGTCCGATGTGAAGTGCTTTGAAATAAATTATTATCATCATCATCATCATTATTATTATTATTGTTATTATTTTTTATTTTTTATTTTATTTAAAAAAAGATAAAATCACTTGTTTTACGAGGCGGTAGCACTTAGCCGTCTTTGGCTAACAAAAACTAGTTGCACCCATTGCTTGGCATATGCATGCATGATCGTATACAGTCAATTCAAAAAATGTTGTCGACCAATACAAGCCTACGCGACTGGACCGAAAGGAACTCTGGGTAGTAATTATTGAAGCCGAGTTGACTCCATAATTTTATCTGACTAGTTATGCCTGGTTTACAGCACGAACCTTCGTAGGCGAGCAGGAAGTGTTGAAGGAGACGTTTTTTAATGCCTTCATATTTTCGGAATTGTGAACTGAATCATAACTACTTTGTTTTTCTTCACCTAAACCCGAAGACATGCATTTGATGGATTGTTTCTCGCCATTATTATCTTATTACTAGCGGGAACAATTAATTCAGAACGAATATTTAACCGCTTCAGTGATTTTTACCCATATTCCTTTCGGTCGAGTCGCGTAGGCTTGAGCCGGTCGACGACAACGTTTTTTGAATTGACTGTATATGGAAGGGGGCTTGGACCTATTTTTGTACTAATATCCACTAAATGTTTTTTTCCTCGACTTTTCCATACTAGTCTGCTATATTTCCAAATCTAAACCCTAGACCACTTTCAAAGGTGCTTCGCGGTCATTGCATTACAGAAAATCGTTTCACACTTCATTAGTTGGAGATTTTCGTTTAGCACCCAATAATACTACTTTTACTTCCTGCACTATTTTCTCCTGTTATTTGTATACAATAAAACCCCGCGTGTAAGAACCTAAAATTAAAGAACCTGTCAGGCTGAAATTTTCACTTGAAGCACCCTTCACATAAGAACCATTTCAGGCTGAAATGTCAAAGTAGGTTCTTAATTTCCAAATATAAAGCCAATCTGTTTTATTTTCTTGTAAATAATACAGTATTCTGTATATTAGTTAGATTGCTTACACTGTGTCCATGAAATAAGATCTAAATAGTTACTACCTAACAGTTTTTATTTAGTACAGTATTTTACTTAATGATTTACGTAATGTATAAAATGATACACCCACAAACACAAGTTCTCTTTTTCGTACCAAAAATTAAGAACCCATTTAAGAACCTAGATAGCCTGATTTCAAGTTAAGCACCACTTATATAAGAACCTGTTCAGGCTGACTTGGAAAAATCTAGGTTCCTACACGCGGGGTTTTACTGTATACATTTTTAAAAATATAATCATATACCTATTTTGCTCAATCAGGGCCCCTTTCATCCAAACCCTGGCACTCCTTACGACAAACTTTCTAGGAGGACATTTCTTCCAGATAACGAAGAAGGCAGGGAAGTGTTAGAACTTCTCAAGAGAGCATTTGATGCTAGTATTCTCTTCACTGTTGGTAAATCTACGATCAATGACAAGGATAATCAAATCATATTCAACGAGGACATAGAACACAAGACTAATGTCAATGGTGGACCCAAAGTGTGAGTATCAAAAACTTTGTTGTGTGTTGTAGTTGTATCATGGACGTAGACAAGGGGTACCTCACTAGGACCCCTCAAAGTCCCCCATTATTTTCCGTTTGCTTTGAAAAGGTCCTGGAAACTATGCAAGTGAAGATATGGCTGTAGTACAGATCTAGAGTAAATATGGTCCCCAACCAGCTGTATGAATTTGATTGCTATTTCATTTCGCATTGTTATCAGCCTTAAATGGAAGGAATACACTGCTAGCTTCCCATGTTTTATTATTCATGTACTTTTTTTATCAAAACGCACTTTTAAAAACGTGCCAATTATCTGGACATTTGAACCTAATAAGGACCACTACTTGGATACCCCAAGGATTCCCTACGTGTACAAGCAAGCTCTACATCATATTCTTCTGTATTTTCTCTAACCATTTTCTTTCTTTGAATAGAAGTGGTTATCCAGATCCAGATTACCTCGACAGAGTAAAGAAGCAGCTAAACGCCAAGGGAATTGAGTAAACAAGTCGAAGGCCAACAAGCATAATTATAAATTATTATCGTATCTTTCAAAGGATGTTTTTCAAAATCAGTGGAAAACACCTTATACACAGGCACGAGTGAAAAACGTTTGCACATGTAGTTTGTATATATGTTATGTAAGTGATAGTCTTTGTCAAATATCCTGGGCCTGTCTTGTTCCTCTAAAGCAACTGGTTAGCATATCCACTTTTTACAATCAACGGCAACAGCGAGAACAGTTATATTAAAATATGTGCATTTTGGTCATAACGTGCATGCCTTTAAAGTGGATTTTACCAAAATTCAGAGCCAGTCATTTAATCTAAAAAGTATAGTTTTGGCCATTTCACACTAGAAGTATATTCGAAAATAACGCACGCAAAGCGTCTTTCTCTGGATTATAGGGCGCCTTGGCCAGCCGCAGATTGCTTTCTTGTATCTATAATTCAATGAAATAATCGAAAACCGCACGGCTTTATCTAATTGGATAGATTGAGTTAAAAAACAAAGTTCATTATATAAAGTAATAATGTTTTATGGGTCTTTCTCATAAGAATTGTTCATTTGTTTAATAACCAGCCCCGACGTGATGCCATTGTTGATAATTGCACAGATCCGTGATTTAGGAAAAACTGGATTTGGATTTTATATTGGTTTGATTTGAATGTCGCCGGGACAGGTCTTTATTTTTGAAATATAGAACTGTACCGGGACATTATTGAGGATAACAACCGCATTACAATATGGGATTGGGGTGTGGCTGGTTATTAAAGCTTGAAAGATTTAATAATAAGTTCACAGTGTTACTATAGAGGCTTTGCACCATCACATGATGGCAGCCATGACAGGGGGCAGGAACAATTGAATCTGGTCTAATCTGATTTACATTTCAGTTTCCCAGGGGGAATAGACTCTGTCTGTTGTGCCTACTGTCATGGCTGCCATCACGTGATGGTGCAAAACTTGTATTATAAAAGATTCGTTTTTTGTTCACTTGTACTTATAAGTTGCCATCACATATTGAATGACCTCTAGAGAGCGACCTAGCTTATGTCTCTTTAATTCTGAGTAACGAAGCTGAAAGCCACTGCATATTTGTGACATTTTGTTAGTATTTGTATATAGTTACTGTTCTTTTTTTATCAAATTTGTGCGGTAGGTGCCTTCTTTAGAACAATAACAACACCTCTTTCCCAGTTAAAAAAGTAAATAGAAAACCTATATTGTAAAGCCATATAAACGTGTTAAAACAGAAGGATTAAGTATTTCATTTGTAGCAGGTGCAGAAGACTTATTTAAACTTGTAGTGATTTCCTTAATATGCACACATTTGCAACTCATTGCAACAAAAACGTAGGCTATTAACTTTCCCGAATTCATGAAATTCGTTGCGTTATAGGGCTAAGAAGAGATAACTAGATCAAAACTAGGGTAAGCTGAAAGTGTAAATTTTACACCGCGAAAAAAAAAAAAAAATGAAAAAACTTACTGACGTTTCGGACGCTAGTCCTTCTTCGGAGTAAAAGAGGGTTATAAGGCTTTTTTTATTTTTTTTATTTATTTTTTATTTAAATTTATTATTTTTTTAT
Source organism: Actinia equina (assembly GCA_011057435.1). NCBI lineage: Eukaryota > Metazoa > Cnidaria > Anthozoa > Actiniaria > Actiniidae > Actinia > Actinia equina. Next base: position 41,134 of record WHPX01000734.1, on the reverse strand, counting down.
TAAGAAACCAAAGAAGTTTGAAAATTAACAGGATAATTAAAGTTTCCTAACACTTTGTAGGGGCATATCCAAAAGTTTCCCTCGATTCGATTTGTCCCCCTCCCGCCTGGCTACGCCCTTACTGTGCTGTTCACTATCAACAAGAGAAAAAACAAGTACAAGTATCAAAGCGTCTCCAAAATTGGGAGAGACTACGTATCAAGCAATTGATGTAATGTGTTCATAAAAATACAATGAGTCGCACAATAGATAGAACGACAATAGAATACAATACATTTTCTGAAGACATTACATCAACTGATTGCTATGTAGGTTCTTCCCTCCTAAATTAGCCCTATGATGCAACGCGTTCTGTAGCTACACGACAAGACTAATCAGCACACAAGGGCTGCGCACCAATTATTTAGATAGGTTTTAGGGCCGCACCGTGGGCTTTTTGTCGTAAGGTATTTGACTTTATTGTGTTATTACTGTTGAATGTTAATAAATCGTTTATTGGATGAGCTGGGGATGTAGGGACCAGACTTAGACACGCGTAACTCAGTTTTCATTTAATTCATGTAACGACTCTCATGACATCTCGTCATTGAAGACTTTGTACAGTTTATGACCTTTGTATGGTTTATAATGGTTCTTAACATAAGACTTACAAATCTGAACGTAAGAAAAAACCGGAATTTACCTCAAGTTTGGCCTACAGTAATGACTTTAGATCCTCTAACGTCCTTGCTACGTTCTTGCTACGTTCTTGCGCATGGCGAACTATGTTACCGCTGACCATATCTTACAGGGGATTTCCCAAGTAACTTTTTTAGCTAACTTTATTACATTACCCTTTGGTAAGAAAACCAGTAGTATGAATAAGCAAAACGCAAACTACAAAACTGTGACGATTTTTGACTTTTTGCCTCTAAAAAGCTATTCAATCTTAAAGTTGGAACGACAGAAATTTCAGTGTCGGTTGACGTTTTACCGCATAAAAGACGAAATATGAAAAATATGAAAAATCACTCGCGCACTTTCGTAGTTTACTATTTTGCTTATTCACATCGTGCAATTTTTTTTGGCTATACGCGCTAGCGCCATGTCCATTAATGCACCTCTATGGAACGTACCCAATTTTGTTTCAAGGCTCCGTAATTGTTTGAAATTAGAAAATCGCTTTTAAATAATATTATTTTCGAAATCGTTATCATGAGAGCTTTAAAACGATATATTTTTTATAGGGTTCTGTTGAATGTGTTGCGAAGAGAGAGTCTTAAAAAAACATACTACCCCTGAAGGTCTCCATTTAACTTGAGAAATATTTCCCAACACTGGGGTAAAGTATTCCGTAACATCCACCCGCAACAGAACCACCCAAACCCATGAGCTCTTCCTTACAAGTTCGTGATGGCATCCGAATTTGTTAACATACTCTTACATGTCCATCCAGTCTTCAGTAATTTGGAATTATAGCGGAAACTGAGTCATTTCATAGTTAATACTCCTTGCAGCACTTCTTTTTTTGTCCCCCAGATCGAGCTGCTTTGATGTCACATGTTAGGGGTCTATTGGAGACTTCATCACGTTTTTTTCCAAACTAATAGAATAATCAAACTAATAATGAACTGTTTTCCCAGCTGATGAATTGAGTTCCATACAATTTTATTTAACTTATTCATAGCTTGGCCCACTATAGTCTTCAGTCGATTTTGGCAATTCTTCCTTCCCCATGAATACAATTATGGCTAGCTTTGCGCTTTAGTTACTGCCGTTACTTGTTATTTGTTGAATTAAGGGAGTTCTGTGACAGTCATCTTTTCTTGGAATTATTCACAAACAGCAAAATATTCTGGGAAGACACCTGAAATTAGAGTCGTCACTACACAACATAATTTAGTGTGAATATCTTTCAAGCTCAAGTAAAATAGTTTCAGTAAGTTTTGAAGTAAGTGATGCCTACTTACTTCAGTGGTTCAGTACGATCTGCCGATCGTATTTTTACGTACTCAGTTATTTTTAACATGATAAAGCAAGACGCACTTGACTGGTCTTGTATATATTTTAGCGATGGATATATTTCTGGCATGAGTCATGGATTAAGATTTTGTTTCATAAGTATCTATATATTCTCGTTTATAAGACTAATTATATATTTTTATGATTGTAATATTTTCTTGATCAAAAGGTCGAGTTAATCACAGGGCTTGTGATAAATTCAAATGAAAAATGGCTGAAAGCCCAAGCTTTGAGGATCAGGAAGACTTCGAAGAACCAAAATATTTCGTAAGAGTGACGGGATTCTCGACAAACACCACGCAAGATGTACTTCTGAATTTTTTCGAGAACACTCGACGATCTGGTGGTGGGGACATTACTGACATTCAGTTCAACTACGATGAAGGTTTCGCTGATATAATATTCTGTTCTAATAAAGGCAAGTATTCTAAATAGCTTCGTATGTAAATTACCCCGAACCATGTGATATTATACATGCTGAAATATGTTTCTTTCAAATGTTTTCATATATGTGCATGAATATGAACGAATAAATATCAGAAAGATAAAGGAACAATATTTTAGAGAACATTATATAAACATTACATGGTTTGAAATGGGAAATTTATATAAAAAGTTAACTAATAGGTATATAGACGACTAGTTTCATAACTCAGTTTTTTCAGATAGAGAAAATGAAGCCTTTTTACCAGAAACTATTAATGCTTTCTGAGAAAATACTTCACGAAAACTATTTCCAGAAAATTTTGTACAATTTGACTGAAAGAAGGAAAATAGGGAGTTTTGCATGTGTTTATCACTGGAAGCCTTGGTGGCCTCGTTTTGGTGCATTTTCAAAACTTCAAATGCTCACATCTTGTAAAGGATTTATTAATTTAAGTAGAAACTCACACGCCTTATCTAAATCAACAAGACCAATGATTTAAAAGGGTTTTCACTCCAGTTATGAAAGTCGTGTATTCGACGACCTTTCAGAAAAGGTACGTTTGCCCTAAAGGCTAATTTGCATACAGACATGCTCATATTTGATGCTTTTTCCCTTGCCACTACGGAACCCTGCGCTTAGAAAAAAAGTTAACTAAACCAGATTGGAAAAAGTAATTACATTAACGGCATTTTCAACGGCATTTTCATGGCATGACCTTGTTAGGCATTTTCGCAACAACAACTGATTTAAATAGCTTTAATTAATTAAAGATCATATATTTATAATCATCAAATACCTATAGCACGAACTGGATGTTTTTGCTTGTGATGTAGACCATCGATACAAGACATGGAGCTATTTTATAATATTATACTTAACAGATGCCGAAGGAGTTGTCAAGAAAGAAGGCTTACAGCTTGATGGCGCTAGCATTATCACGACTCTGAAGCCAATCCCAAAAGAACTTTCAAAAGACCAGAAAAGATTCCATGTGATGGGTATAAGCGATAGGACAATAAGAGATGGACTCGTATCGTTCCTGGAGGTAGTGAGCGGAAAAGAAGTTGAGAGTTTACTTTTCGGTGATAATTCCAATTGTGTGGTTAGTTTTACTGAGCCAGTAGGTGAGCAAAATTCTATCATTTCCGCCTCATTTTGTCGAGTGCTCTGGATATTTGCATAATTATTGACATCGTTGTCTTGCACTGTGTGCTAACCCACAAGAGGCGAAGGAAGTGAGCTTTAGTGCGCATGAGTTAACAGACTTTGTACGAGGTACTGGCACAGGGGTTAGCACATTGTCCCTCCCCGATCCGATCTCCACTCTGACCGACACTTTGGCTTTCCCTAGGTATATTCCTTTGAATACCTCTCGCATATCAGTGCTCGAATTTTAGATGGGGAAAACATTTTTGAACCTACTCTCCGGTTCCTCCCCTTCAACCTATGAAATATCATATCCTCAATTTCATAAAAATAACATCATAACATCAATAAGTAATTATCTTTGATTCTTAGATTTTCCTGAACTGCAGAGGATATGCAAAACAAGCTCCTTGGACGATTGCTTCTTTAACATAGAGCAAGTCAAAGTATGTGATACCATTGAAATATCAGGATTTACTGTAAATACAACCCAAGACACGATTTTGTACTACTTCAGAAATAAACGAAATGGAGGTGGAGATGTGGAACGTATCGATATGATTGACGAGGGGAGAGTGTTGCTTTCTTTTGAGGACCACAAAGGTAAAAATAATCATCGTGCTATGTTTGACTTAGGGAAAGTGTGTTCCTTAATGAAAGTGGGGAATGTCTGGGGCTTTAGAGGGAAGGGTCTTACTATGTTCGTTGATTTGTTTTGACTAAAAGTTCTATGGTGTCAACTTTCAGTTGCTGATGCCATATTGAAGCAAGCTCATATGATAGATAGTGTCCATCTAGAAATCAAGCGTTACTACCCTTTCCTTGGTGAAACATCGTTTAAGCACCCTAGAGGTGAAAAGAGGGAAAAAATTGTTCAAGTCGATCCACAAACCATACCGTTTATCAAGGAATTGTTCCATACAGAATTTGACCAACTTCTGCAGGAAACTCAAGTGAAGTACACATGGCAGGAAGGTTCAGGGGAGATTGTTCTTGTTTGGGCTGAACCTAAAATGGATAAGAAGACATGGGAGAATTCCTGTGAAGCTGTTGTAGCCTACATCAATCAGTTTGTGACAGACAAGATAACCATTTCTCAAGAAATTTGGGAACAGATGAGTGAGGACATAACAGAAAAATGCGCTGCTTTGAAAACTCAAATCCAGATTTTCCATGTATTTGACTTCAGTAAAAAGCAAGATTCGATTATGTTTAGAGGAAAGAAAACCCATGTATGTGCACTATCGAAGCAGCTACATAGCTCAATTTCTCAGGTAGAGAAACAAATTATGTTGGAAAAAAGCAAAGTTGCAAAGAAAATCGAACTTTCCAACGCACAGATGGAATTGATGACTTTGTGTGGATTTGTTGAAGATTTAAAATCAAAATACAAGGACCTTGAAATAATGATAAATTCTGGGGACAATGCAATCCAAATGAGAGGACAAGAAGACGTAGTTAATGAAGGTAACTTAGCAGTCTGGCAAGCTTTAGCAGCAATGAAAGAAAGTGAATTGAGACTTGATGAATCAATGGTTGACATTCTTGCTTCAAAGAGTGGGATGGCATTTCTTTCTACCATGCTAAAGAACAATGAGATTTACGCAGTTGTTAGTCGAGATAGCAACCTAACCGAAGGGGATCTTGTAGTGACGGCAGTAGATCGGAATAACTTGAAGAAAGCGGTGAACCTCATTCTGAAAGATGCAACAACAAAGGAAAGCATTCCTTTGGATACCGTTCAAAAAGAACTAATGGACTCTGAGAAATGGAGAGAATTGAAGGACTCCATTCAAAAGTCGATGCTTTTAAAAATTACGGAAGAACCAACAGAGAGCAAATTATTGTTGGTTGGTATTAAACAAGAGATCGACAGCGCTAAGGAACAAATTGAAGACTTTTTCAAAAATAATACTATAACAAAAAACGTTTTAGCTGAAGCAGAAATTTCCATCGATATTATTGAACAATACTTAGATGGGGATTCCTTAAGAGAAGAAGAGGAGGGGAATAGTGGAAGGCGGATATCGATGTTGTATCATAGTACCGAAGAAGATGTGGATAAAACTTCTGGCATAGTATTGCTGGGTCGAAATGAAGACCGTGCTAAAGTTGTAGGCAAGACAGAAGCTATGAACAAATCAGGTGCTGATGATGAATGGAAGCATGGTGACAGTGTTGAGGTTAACCCCAGTCCTACTAAAGAAGAAGAATGCTACGAACCAGCTACATTACCTCGTGTTTCTTTAGACCTCAAGGTAAATTGCGTGTCGATGATATTATTTGTATAGGAAATCGCACGATCACGTGTACAATGGTATAGGTACGAGTGATGTTTTGAAAGTTTTCAAAATTGAGCGAGCCTTTAGGCGAGTTCAATAAGAAAGCTTTCAAAACATCACGGGTATCTAAAAATTCGAATTGTACGAGAAGAGTGTGCGACTTTTTTTACAAAACAGTCAGCAAAATTGAGCAACTTAATTGGGACTCCATACAGTACAATTTGGGAATTAATTGTACTCATCTTGTCCAATCTGTATCAAGTAATTTTGTTGAGTGTATTATAAAATGATATTAACTGACCCCATGTGTTTGTTTGTTAGTGATTGTTTGGTCGTTTAGCTTAACTCTTTAAAATTTTTAATTTTTAATTCTAACTATCACAGATCCATTCAAAGTAACGTTAGACCACTTTACAGTAACACTGTCCATTTACTTTCAATCTGTTTGTCACCTAGAAAAGCTAGTTTTTAACATCATCGGTTTGTATAGGAAATCGCACGATCTCGAGTACAATTTGGAAATTAATAGACACGAGTAATGTTTTGAAAGTTCTTGTAGTTGCACGAGCCTTTAGTCCTTTAGTTCTTACGGCTTTAAAATTCTATTTATATGTTTTTTAAGTATAAAATGATAAAAAATAATTGTTTTACCATGGTTTGGCCGTGTCGTCATAGCGACTTAATTCGGTACTACTACGGAGTACAATTAACGTTATAATTGTACTCCTCTCGACCAATCAGAGTTGAGTAATTTTGTTGAGTGTACTATAATAAATGTAAATGGGTTTATCTTTTGCAAATGACGTTGAAATACAACAAAAGACTACATTATCTATTTGGATGCCTCTCAAAAAAATTTCTAGTTCCAAGTACGTTGCCTTGCAATATTTATAGTACAATTGGTTCATCCATAGTATAGGTTAGTAGAGAGGAACGTCCTCCTCATCTAACTATAACCAATCTATATTACATCTATGCACCTTTCGTTTTCAGAATTCCCAAGAAAATGATTTCCAATTCGCCGATAAGAAGATGGCAGAAATAACGGAAAAGTTTTTTGTAGTAAATGATGACAGAACTACCCCTATATATGTGAAAGAAAAGGGCATCCCAAACATGCCGATGCCCGACACTTATGCACAAGCTGCCATGCTACCTCTGAGTAAAACATTAGACAATGGAGTAGTGGTGTCTGTCCATCAAGGTGATATTACTAACGTACGCGTTGATGTCATTGTTAATTCAACCAATGAGCGCCTTGATCATGGAGGGGGTGTTGCAGGGGCCATAGTAAAGCAAGGTGGTCAACGAATACAAAAGGAATCGGATGCATTAGTTAGGAGAAACGGACGTGTTCCTGTAGGTCAGGTTGCACATACTGGCCCAGGAAATCTTCCTTACAAGCGTATCTTCCATGCCGTTGGTCCACAATGGAGAGTTCATGGTGAAGAACGTAGTCGATATTGTATTTTCGAAGCATGTATGAACAGTTTTGAACAAGCAAGCAAATTCAAAATTTCGTAAGTATTGTTTAGGACGAAAGTTCGATCCATACTCTTTGCACCTGTTGGCATACTTCAGCTACTTTGCATCTTGCATTAATTTTTTCCACGTGCATGTCGATAATGTTATGATGTATAGACGTCAATAAAAAACTTAGTTTACAGTGTTATTGTAGGTTATAGCATCATTGCTTAATCAGTAATTATAAACGATTAATATTAGTTTTCGACCGTTTTTCTGACCTTAAAATTTCACTAATAACCTCTATATCAAAGCACCATGGTCAAAGAAACATTCGAAATTATATTATTGAATACTAAACTGATGGTATAATGCGCAAAAAAAATATCTTGACAACTATTTATTACTCACGATATTCATTTAAATACGTTCTAGTTCCATTGCCCTTCCCGGAATAAGTTCTGGTATATACGGCGTACCAAAACAAGTTTGCGCAGAGATGATGTTTGCTGCTGCAGAGATGTTCAGCGCCAAAGCACCAAGTGACAACCAACTGAAGGACATCCGGTTTGTAAACATAGACACCCCAACTTACGAAGCATTTCGAAGGGAATTTCACAATCGTTACAGCGTGATGACGAAGGAAGACGCAGACCTTGGAAGTAATCTTAAAGACGAAGACGCGCTCTATCTTTCTCCTCAAGCAGAAAAAGAAAGAGAATACAAAACGAATACCAACCAGCAGAGGTTTGGCTAGACAGGAAGGACAGATCAAGTGAATAACATTGAAGAATTTGAGCGCAAAAGGAGGGCTGCAGCTGCAGATGATGCGGCTCGAAGGATGGAGCAAGGAAATAAGAACGGAACAGTGATAGTTGGAGAAATACTGCGACAGCATGAAACATCAAAGATACCGTCGGGTAAAGATGCTGATAAATCAATTTTCGTGAAAGGTTTCAAAGAAAACAAAAACAAATATAGTCAAGGCACGAAACCTGAGAGAAAACCGCATCCAAGCCAACAAAAAAGAGCCTGAAAAAGAGCAAAGAACAACCAAAAAAAACGGGCAGCGAATAGAAGAGAAAGGAAACGAGGAGGAGAAAGATCAGGGGGAGGAGGAGGAGGAGGGAAAGGAGAAGGTGGAGAAGAAAGAGGAGAAGAAGGAGAAGGATAATAAAGTGTTAACTAAATACAACACGCAAGATCAATCAATTGAAAGCCAACAACAACAAGATGTGATCTCCTTCTTTGCAAATCTGGGAAATGATGACGATCATCCTAAAATTGAACATACAGGAAAGACGGAAACGAATGAGAACAATAACCCTGAAATAGCAAATGCAAAAGAAAATGAAAAAGGTGCTAATAAAACTAAATCGATAGACATTGACACAGATAACGAGGATGCAGATGGTAAGAAAGTTGATCCTGAAATCCCCAATGAGGTTGACAAGTCTTCTCGTCTGAAAGCAACCCCCTGTGATCAAAGTTATTCTGAAATCAACAACAAATCACCCGGGAATGGAATAAAAGCTAGTGATCGAGAATTATCAAGAAGAGGAGCTACCTGCGAACATCCATCTTTCTTATGTCAGAAAAGAAAAAAACCTTCAAGTCATCTGGACGTGGAAGAAATTATCGAGCTATTGCTCCAACGGTTTTTTAAGGTGCAATGCCTGGACGTGCAGTCATACCGAATCCCTACAATGTAAATGCTGACAGTCGAACAGATGAGGACGATCCATCAGAAGGTGATCGCAAAGTACCACCGGGGCTAAAAGCCTTGACGCTTGCCAAAGCGATCAGAGAAATTGGGCGAGAAAAGAAAATGGATAACAAGTGGATAACATTGAAGAATTTGAGCGCATAAGGAGGGCAAATGCTGCGGCTCGATGGATAAAGAAGAATTCCGGAGACAGATAGGTGGAGAAATACCGCGAGAGCATGAAACTTTGTCGATGATACCATGGAGTGAAAATAAATCATCTTTCCTGTATGGTTTTGAACCCGTTTGTAAACATAGACACCCCAACTTACGAAGCACATTACAAAGGGAGTTTAACAATCGTTACGGTTTGAAGAAAGGTAGTCCTCGGAAAAAATCGTGCCAAAGAGAATGAAAGAGAATTCAAAAAAGGACACCAACTGGACCAGCTGATGAGTTTGTTTGACAGCAAGATCAGAATATTTAATTCGAGTGGATGCCGTTGAAGAATTTGAAGAATCTGTTCACCAAATGAGAGCAGGTGCTGCGGTTCTAAGGATTGAGCAAAAGATGAGGAAGGAAACAGCAGAAGATGGAGAAAAACCGCCAGAATATGAAGTTTTGCCAATGGTGGAAGCACGTTTGTTTAACATTTCTAAGAAAAAACAAGTAATTACAAAAACGAACAGAATAAAGAAGTCACGTGATAGGACCATGTTAAGAGAGCCCGAAGAAAAAGAATGAAGTGATATGTCTAGAACTGGAGTAAGAAAAAGAGAAACTAAAAAGAAATATGAAAAAGAGATATATAGAGGCATATGCAATAGTAAAAAAAAAAAAAGGGTAATAAATATATAATGGTTTTGAATGGCATACCATAGAATATCCCACAATTTCCATGATATATTTTCTGTCATTATATAGATATCGATGAAATATCAGGATTTATCCGGTGTCTAAAACCTCGTACACAGCTACTCAGTGAAGATATCATATTCGTCACATGTGAAGATATCACCGTTGCCATGACTACATTCTTATCAACCAATCACATTTAGGCCTTCGCGGTTCCTTTCAACAGATTAAAACTGTCAGCTCCATCGCCGGCAAACGAAAGTTTTGATAACTTTGACCTGTTTCCTCATTTTTAAGAAATGGGAGGGGCAAGACGTTCGTGCCCTTCGATGAGTTATTGCATCAGTGTTATGGAATTAATACCTGTTTCCTGTCACGTGAGCCTCCAAACTGACAAAAAAAACGAAAAACATTGAAAGGAAAACCAATTTCCGTTTTTTTTTTTTATTGCTTTAAAAATATTTTTATCATAAATTTTAGTTATATATTATATATCTGTAGAAAGAATGACTACCAGACTTCTGGTGCTTACCTTATTCCATTTTGCTAACTTCAGAATTATCAGTTTAGTGTAAGTAATTTCGATTGTAAAAAAATCGAACGAGTTTATTTTCCTGATTTGAAAGTGCTGCCTGAACAGTTTACTGACCAGATATTATTAAAATTTCTCCACTTGGTTGCATTTCTCGGGATTTTCTCTCTATCAATTGCTATGTAATATCTATCATTTATGGTACTGCGACCACTGAATGTCCACCCAAAGGAATAAGTAATTTCGAGTCCCCGCGCACAATTGCAATTAAGTACCCAACCCCATTACTTGTTTCTGTTCACCTTATTCCTCTACGCGACAGCTGCCGGGATCGGGCGGGCACGTTTAAGGAGGCTCTGGGTAGTTTTGGTCTGGCACACCTAGCCGCATTGAAACGGCTACAATTTCGTCTTGAATAACTCGATCTGCAAGCGCTTTTCACACAATGTCAGGAAAGGATTAAAGGTTTCAAAAATGATAAATTAGTTTAAAGCGGCCTTTTTATTATGACGTAATCATGGCATCATAGAAATCGTTTACCGCTTAATTTCTCCAAAACTAGACCTAAACTTTCAAAGCGACTTGCACCAGTCGATTGTATTCATCAAGGCACACAACATATTGTAATATGAAAAAATGTATGAGAGCGTTTTCCAAATATTGCGCGATGAATATTTTCATGGACTTTTACTATTATTTCCAGCGTGTCAACTTTATGCCCTCAAAATCGGGACTTTAATTTAGTGGATTCAATATTTTTAGTAGCTAGAACACATATTTGAAACCTTTAATCCTTTCCTGACATTTGTCAGAAAAGCGCTTGCAGATCGAGTTATTCAAGACGGAGTTGTAGCCATTTAAATGTGGCTAGGTGTGCCAGACCAAAACTACCCAGAGCCTCCTTAAATACCCGGCAATCTTTAATTTTCGACGTTTTCTCATCTAAAACGAATTCTTACCGAATCAAATTAAAGGGATTTGTCTGTCTTCGTAGAGAAAAAAAACCCACACCACACAGACAAGCACAAAACAAAACCTGGTTACACACACCTATTTCAAAACACGTCGGTCGGAGATCTGAAATTTGAGACAGAAATCTAGAGTAACACGCTCCAAAATGTAATATATTATTCGCAGCCAAATAACGTAGTCCTCTTAGGATTTCATATGAAGCATGACCTTTGAACGTTTGAAATGTGATTTTTCATATTTTAGCTAGAAAACATGAGTTCAAAAACATTTTTCAGTCTAAGATCGTTGAGATCAGATGTCGGAACGACAACGTTCTTCCAAATAGGTATATTTCTTCAAGGGTCTTACATCATGCATCAAGAGTTCTGTGCTATTTTTACAATCACATCCCACTTTTTGACCCCAGCAGTAGCGCTTGATGCATATATAGATGTTGGGCTCCCTGTGTGCAGTGTAGCCCTGGGCCTGGAGTCCATCTCCACCAGTCACAAGATGGCGGATCCAGAAGAAGAAGTCAAACAACCAGTTCTTCCTTTGGACTCCAAAGACATTGATCCCATCGCAGAAATTCTCCTCAAGCACCAGTTATATCTAACTGCACTAGAACTACACACTGAGCTGGTAGAATGTGGCATCGAGATCCCAAAGTTACGAGATTTTTTCTCTAATCCTGGGAACTTTGAAAGACAGTTTCCGCTTCGAGCTCCATCTCCTGGCTCAATGCGTGAGTAGAATTGCTCATTTGCAGTACTTTAGCACCTTTTATACCTTAGATTCTCGACTAGCAGAGATATTCCTTGTATTACGAAAGCTAAACTGCAAGTTGTAAAGGTGACCTGCGTCGTTTTTATAACATTGGTCGTAGAAGGCTTACTGTGTACAGTTTTTTTCAATATATGTTATCTTTATTCCATCTCTAAACGTGTATTTTTAATCCATTCTGAATTATATTTTCGTTAGCAAAATATTACTTTCGTTATCAACAATTTCCTGAGTATTTTTTCAATATCGATGAAAACCCCCAGATATTGCGCACTTTATACTCAAAATAGGCCTAAATTTAGGTCTATTTTTCTATTTTGACCGAACTGTCGACATAACAAATTAGTAGTACTAAGTAATTTTAATTGGTTTGTGATTTGATTTTGTTATTTTAATTTAGCTCTATTGTATTTTCAGCACGCACTTCCAGCATCAACACTATTGATTCTTTGGACGATTTCGCCCGGTTTTCTGATGATGGTGGACACGACAATACAGATGAACGTATCGCAGGTTGTACAATTTGTTCATATTGAGGGTACACATATTCACACAGCTAAGCTTATATTTACTCTGTTCTCGAAAAACATGCTTATTAAATTATTAAAAAATAATCATAATGTATTTTCAAAAAGAACAGGTAATGATTTTGTCTGTATATTAATTTACAGAAACCAATATATAAATATAAATTAATATAATAATACATATCAATGGTATACAGTTTTTTAAGAACTTTCAAAAAGTAAAGTTGATTTCCCCACAACTTTTCCTCTTAATATTCTGATGTCTTATTAAATTTCAAAAGTTGTATTTTTTTTTTTTTTTTGAATAAAATGATTTAAAACATAAAATTCAGCTGAGTTGACCGTGTTCTCCAAAAGGGATAATGGTCACCTATTTTTGGTTAGCATTTTCTAGCAGGGGCTAAGTACGATGTAAATTCCTCATGCCATCGATTTAGAGAATGGAGATTTCATATTTCATAGGTTCTCTCTGCAGAATCATGGGAAATGCTAATCAAAAATATGATGTTGAATCCTCAATTCTGATTGGTTGACCTTGAGTTTGTTCTGAAGGTCAACTCAGCTGAATTTGTTTATATTGAAGTATAATAGAAAACATGCAAGCTAACATGCTGGCTTAGATATTATTCTCTCTATATGATTTGCCCACAAATGGGGTTTATTAGCTAGTGCAGAATGAAGAACAGTTGCTGATGCCATTAGCAATGGACTTCATTGTTCATACAGCAGCCATCTTGCCAGGGTGCGAAGGAAAACAAAGATGACAAAATATATAGAGTTTTTTGTGTTTGTCTTTCTTTTTTGGGTAAAGATGATCAATGTGCCGTCTTAATTCATCTTTTGTTTTATTCTCTTGTGGTGAGCTGTTAATATCAAAGCTTTTTCTGCCCCCTGGATGCCCCACAATGCCTTGCAATTCAAGATGGCTGCAATATTGTTGAAGTAGTCTATTGTGGCCATTTATCATGCCAACCATTAAGTAGCTGTTATTTCTAGCTCTACAGTCAGTCAATGGATCCATTAATAATAAAAACACTTTACTTCAACCTTAATTGCTGTAGCCTTGATAAATAAATTTTCTTAAAAAATAATATTGTTGATATTATCTTTACATATGAATCAGAGGTGTAAAATAGAGAGTAAAGTTTATTTTATTTTTTATCGCTCAGTACTTGAATTTGAGTTGAGGAAGGCTCATGAAACCATCAAAGCACTGCGTGGATCACTGACAGAAGTTGCAGGTACGTTGGGGTTTGCCAGCAATGGAGGGATTTCATGGTAGCTATCTCATAGGGCAGTAACAATGCAATTCTTTAAAATGCTATATGAGTACATTTTATTATTATTTTATTATTACATGTTTATATGCCGACTAGATGTAACTCCAGACACAACACATTTTCTAAATTTAAGCTTTCACAAGAATTTTTTATTATTTTATTTTTAAAACATTCAAAAAGTCAGTGCTTTATGCAAAATGCCTTGATTTCTCAACCTTTTGTTATATTTGATGTTGGGTTGCCATGCCAAACAGGTTAATGTGTAGATTCTCAGTCAATATTAAATTGTTTTATTACCATCAGGGACTGACTGTTCATCTCCTTCAAGAAAAGGACCAGGATCTACTGATACAAAAGAACCTTCTTCAACTGATGTATGCTACCCTAATTACATCCAACCTCATTATACATTTGGCTGGTTCATATAGTATTTTTTTTAGGGTCCAGATCACCAGATGCCATGTCATTTGTTTTTGTTTATGATTCTTTTTCTCTGTAGGATCCAATCAAGCCACATGAAATAAGAGCACTGAACTTCCTTGTCAATGAATATCTACTGGTGAACAACTACAGGCTAACATCGATTACCTTCTCTGATGAAAATACTGACCAGGTTGGTATGGTAATGGTTTGACAGGTTAGATTACTAGCAAGCATGTGGGGCGCAAAGGTAGTGACTGACTTACTGATTGACCAACTGACTGATGGACATACGTATAGATGGACGGACAGACAGACCAACAGATGGAAGTACGGACGGACAGATGGAAGGACGGACGGATGGATGGAAGGATGGACAGACGGACAGAAGAATGGACAGACGGACTGACTGACTGACTGACAGGCGGGCGGGGGGGCAAGCGGGCGGGCAGGCGGGCAGACCGCCTGCCCGACCGGCTGACTGACTGACCGACTGACTGACCGACTGACTGGTTGACCAACTGGCTGGCTGGCTGAGTGCCTGCTTGCCTGCCTGCCTGCCTGCCTGCCTGCCTGCCTGCCTGCCTGCCTGCCTGCCTGTCTGCCTGCCTGCTTTGTTACCTAGATGGCTGGCTGATTGACTAACTGACTGACGGATTGCCCTGCCACTAATTGCTATGGAACTGAGTTTCATATTTTGTTCCACTATCGCCTGTGTTCTTTTCTTTAATTTGATAAAATTGGAAATAAAAATAAATTTATACATTGTTTCCTTTTTTCCCCCTTATTTGATTGGATATTTCCTAGCTCACTCTAATAAAATATGTCCACATATTTGTATCGTGTGATAAAGTGTTCCTAATTCTTAATGTCATTTTCTAAAGGATTTTGATGACTGGGATGATGTTGGTCTTAACATCCCCAAACCACCAAACATCTTGCATCTATATCGTGATTACGGACATCATACTGTGCCTGAAGTGATGCTGGTATTGCAGTCAGTAAAAGAAGAGAAGGTCAGGTTAGAAGATGAAGTTGTAAAACTACAGTCAGAGTGCAAGAATCTAAGGGAAGAAGTTGGAGAGCTGAAATTTGAAAATCAAACTCTACAAGAAAATATGGAGAAGATCCAAAGGTAAATATGTCAATGGACCAAATGAGAAAAATAACCATATTTTTACTTAGACAGTAAGTCAGTCAACTACTCTGTAGTCAGTCATTTAATCAGTCAACTAGTTAGTCATTGACTAGTCAACTAGTCAGTCCATCAGTTCGTTCGCCCGTCCATCGTTCAGTCAGTCGTTCAATGAGTCAGTCAGTCAACTAGTTAGTTGGTTAATCAGACACAAAACAACACAAAACAACAACGACAATAACAACAAAAATGGAAGAAAAAATGACAACAGCAACCACAAAACAAACCAGAAAAAAAAAAGAAAAAGACAAACGAAAACAAACATCCACCAAACGTACGTGCTTTATTGTGAAGACGATTCCGCTCGTGCGATTGAGAAGTGTAAGTGACACGGTAGAATAATCTTATTTTCTGTATCAGCAAGTATTGATAAGCACGTTGGCCTTTCTTTTTTACTTTAGTGAACATCAGCAGTTTAGATCTCCTGGAAACACTTCCTTCAACACTATCAAATCAGAGGCATCAGAAGACAGGACCATTACTCCTCAACATCCTTCTACTGACCAGCCGGATGGTGCAGTTGATATGGAGAATAGTTATGTTGGTGAACAGCAAATACCAAGCATTGTTTTTGAGCCAGATATTGAACCACCTGTGGGCACAGAAGAGATCAAGGAAAAGGAGAAAGACGAGGTTAATGACGAAAGTAAAACTAAGAGTGAAGAAAATACTATTGAGGATGAGCATGTTAAGGTATTTTGTGCACATGTGTTTTTCCAGCTGATCTGGAAGAGTGACAAATGACTTCACTGCAAAACTGAGGTGTCACGAAGCGTGCAAAAAATGATCAGCAAAAAATTCTTAAAAGATGCCCGTTATTGGAATAAAAATATAAAACTCATTAATTATTGTGTCACTGTTATCAAGTGCGTATTAGCCACGTTTTCATTTTTCATTTGGTGTCCTGGAAATCTAAAATTTCAAGAGGAAAAGTGAAACCTCAGTTTTGCAAATTTTCTCTATTCCGATTGGCTAACATTTTTTCTCAGATCAGCTGGTTAGGATGTCTCGCAGGGCAGAGGGCAAGCATTTTTGAGTGAACCAAAATTATCAAAATGCATTTCCAAAATGTTTATACATCCCAGGATTCATTTCACTCGTGTTGGAAAGTACTTTCAAAATATGGTGAACACAGGAAAAGTATATAAATGAGTTATTTGGGTCCTGGTTTGAACAGGTCAGATAAGTTGGCTACAGGACCGAGATTGAAAGATATTTACACCACAATCTCTAAAATGCAATTTTGCTCAACTCAAAGACTGTATGTTTATTTTACATATGAGGAGGTGAAAGAGGAAGAGTCTTCACTTCAAGAAGAAGACAAAGTTTCAGAACCTGTGACGGCTACAACAGTCAACACAACTGCATCTCATGGACAAAGGTAATGGGAAGCGAACATTGTCTAATAGAACTCTGAAACAACCTCTCCACTTATGAAGGCCGGGAAATTAAAGGTGGTATAGCAGTAGTGCACTCACACTTGGATGCTCGATACATTATTATAAAATAAGTGCTCTAACTCTCGCGCATTGATTGGTTGGGAGCGCGTGCTTTATAACAGCACAAAGCACGCTAGCGCTATTTCGATTTCGCTATGGTAATTTATATTTTATTAAAGAAATAAAAAGCTTGCATGCTGTTCTGTGTGAAGTTATGAAGCGCTTGGGGATTGGCAGATCAATCCCCCCCGTGCTTAATAACTGCACGCAGCATGCGCGTGCGTTTTTTATTTCTTCAGTAGCGTTTGTTAGGTTTCTCCCTTGTTTCAAGATTTTTTTCTCCGGGATCTCAGGTATTCCATTCTTTGATAAATTCCAAGTTCAATCTGTGAGTTAGTCGTGCCCTGACAACGTTCAGCCAAGAAAACAAAACCTTTTTTTTTCAAATGCGTCGCATTTGTGAAGATTAGCTGTTATTACTTCAGTGATATAAGATATATATTATGCACTTTACTAGTGCAAAGTCAGTGCGAAACTTTTCTTTCCTTTCTTTCAAGTGCAAATAATTAACAGTTACACATCCTGGTTTATTTTCTAAAATCTGTTGATAACACAGCAAACGAGGTACCAATGACAAAAAGATTGCAGGGAAAATCGTTATTTCTACTGAAAAGAATGTAAACCTACAGTCTTAATTTTTTTCTCCAGAATGACGTCGCCAGCGTTTAGGGATGCTCTCTTCTCGTCAGCGCACATCGCACTTGATAACAGACTGGCAAGTGAGGTTTGTGAGCCTTCTCTTTATCGACACTGCCATACAGCAGTTTTCGCATGACCGAAAAGCTCCGTATCGTAAACTTGCCGTGCCGTGATCGTGATGTTTTCTAAAATTTTAATAGGCTTTTTTTCCCGCCAATTACGCAAATCCAGGTAATTAGGCTATTCCTATCGTGGCAATATAAATATGACCAATCTGACTTTATTCTTCACTTGACTCTGAAGATGACTTCCGCTCAGGTTGTCGAAATGTCAGTCCCATCAAACAGTCCTTCTCAGGACTACATCCAGCCGGATGATCATAATACTTCGATTAACATTTTTCCTCGCTCAAAGTGATTTGTTTGACATTTGCCTTTTATCGGATAGAGTAAATTATCGAGCAATGTTATTGGTCTGGCGTTCTCTGGCGTATCGCTTGCCTGTCACTTTTCAAAGTCATGCAAAAACTGCTCTATAGTAAAATTGTTCTTATATGTGTTCTTTGTCGACAAGTTTTTGTACTGGCAGTGCTCTTTTTATTCCTAATGAGCATTCAAAAAGAGTTGATGTCGTCATTTCGTTCTCTCAAATTTGTTTGAAAAATGAAAAATCCGTGGAATTATAAAGTTTTTGTATTGCTGAAATTCTGCTTTTTTTCTTCTTTTCCTTTTCCTTTACTTTTTGTGTTGTGGATATTTTGACGGCTGCTGAAATGACCTAGTGCTAGCCCTGAGGAAATGAGTCTTCAATCAAGGAACACATAGATCTGTATGCTTTGGATTAGCAAAACGTTATGGTTATTAATGTTTGTACTTGTTCAGGTGTCCAAGCTGTCAGAGACAAGCGATGATGTGGTTCTAATCCTAGCAAGGTGTCTTCCTCATATCGTACCAAATGTCCTGTTAAATAAGAGAGAGGTGAGTGCAGCGTTTCTTTAATGTTTCTTGTTTCCACTATCCTGTTGATAAGTGGCCGGTAAGTTGCAAAGCAGGTGTAAACCACTTGATAGACAACCTACACTAGCATATTTTCCAGGGGGTAGAAGTATGACTGCTAGTCGTTTAATGTTTCAAGCACCAGGTCATGCTCATAAGTCATATTGGAACTCCCAAATTTCTTTGGAAAGCGTGTTACCCGAGCCTTTTCCATTTAATAGTTGTACTTGTTGCTTATTGTTGGAAAAGTACTTTTTTCATGCGGCAGCCTTGTTGAGTGGAACGACAGATTGTTGCCCGCCTATAGCTTCGCATTCAAGCACTGAAGGATTTGTTTGCACGGGCAGAAAAACGGCTTTAATTATCGTGGGAATAAGCATGGCTGCAATACTGCGTGACAAAGGTCCTTTGGTTTTTCTTTGCTAACGATTTTGGCTTTGCTTTTTATTTTTTTACTTAGTTCCTTTGTTGTTGTTGTCGTTGTTTTTCTAATTGAGTTTCTGTTACAATACAATACAATATGTTTTCGTTGTGGTTGTAGGAATTGATTCCAGTTATTCTTTGTACCGCAATCCATCATCCAGACATCAAAGAACGAGACAATCTTATGCACATGCTATTTAACCTCATCAAGAGACCAGATGAGGAACAGAGGTAATAGATATAGTCCCACATAAAGTAATATACCCTATTGAATCGATGATGATAGACTAAACTCAACACGTCTCACCATTTTTTTTATTTTTATTTTTTTCTTGCGAGACAAGAAAAATCAAATTATTCCGCATTGGATAGTTACTGCAATGACTCTGCAGGCTTATTTTTATATTTGTACAGGTTTAGCTTCGTCCAAGAAAAAAACATTCGCAAAAGTCGACTGTAATGTAAAGAATGCGCAACTTGAATTGAACTATATCAGTTTTTCTTACATTTCACATATTTCTAGTGGTATATGTGAACATAGTTAATGAGATGTGAATAGCTGATGCTAAACCTGTACGAATGAGCCTTAACAGCGGTATGCATGGAATAAGATAAAGGACGCGGAATCTTGGTACTTTCATATAAACAAGGTTGCCCAGTGACCCATTGCGCGCTTGATATCTCTAGTAATAAACCAGTTCATAGTTTAAGAATCGTTTTTAGTGCGCATGCAATTTTAACCCGAATTTCTTACCTTCTTTGGTTTAAATAAGAATAAAAGGTCAAAAAAAAAAAAAAAAAAAAAAAAAAAGATTAGAAATTCGGGATAAAATCGCATGCGCACTGGAAACGATTCTTAGACTATGAACTTAAGCAATGGTTATTCTATGGTTTTATACCATACCTATTATACATTGTGTGCAACCATGTGACTCACAATCCCTTGAGACATGAATAACAGTGAAACAACCACCATGTTAGTTGATCTAACAAGAGAAGCTAATGAGGAATGCTTGTTATCGTCATCGAAGATGGTGGTCATAAATTAACAAGAGCTTGCTCTAAACTACTCCTATCATGTTATTGTCTGATAGACAGATGATCATGAACGGATGTGCAGCCTTTGCACAAGTCGTCGAACCTTCGCGTGTTGAAGCTGAACTACTCCCTCAGTGGTGGGAACAGGTAAATGTTAATAGTATGCAAGTGTGTTTGTTTGACTGTCCTTTTCTATCCTTCTCTTCCTCTTCTTCTTTCCCGTCCCTTTCTTCTTTCATCCCTATGTTACTATTTTTCTTTCCTTCCCTAATTTCCATTATCCTCCTTACCCCATTCACTCCCTCCCAACAACAACAAACGGCAACAATGAAAACAATGTCAGCAGCTTTTCAAAGAAAAGAAACAGTAATTAGCAAATAATTAATGACAGCAGTTGTAAAGATGTAAACAAACAGGCAACAACAGCGAGTAACATAATGTAGCAGCAATAGTTAGATGCGCCCTGCAGCAGCAACCACAAAAGCTATTGCAGCATCAAAGTTAAAAATCTACCAGTTTTCTCTGTAATCACAAAGTGGGACAATCACGAACGGAACCATGAGATCCATGCTAGGTGTGAAAGCCCAAGATCGAATTGGAATTTAGAAGTTGATTTTTGCGGAGGGAGGAAAACCGGAGAACACGGAGAAAAGCCCTCGAAGCACAGGAAAGAACCAACAAACAACTCTACTCACATACGAAACCGAGCACGGCAGGGCTCGAACTCGGGTCGCGTTGGTGAGAGACGACGCATAAGAAGCGCACGCCACCCGTGCTTCCCAAAGTGCTGCGCAACTTGTTTTTGATGCCCATGAATGTCAGAATCTGATGTAATTTATTTGCATCGATCTTTGACTATTGTCCTTCAGATTACACACAAGTTTCACGAAAGAAGACTATTAGTAGCCGAGGCTTGTGGGAGCCTATCGTCTTATCTACCGGTAAGATTGTTGCGTGTAGCATTGGAGCCGTAGATATGCCAAATAATAGTGGTGAGACTACAGCCCTGCCAAATAATGGGTAATATTTGCATTGAATCTAATCCCCAATCCTATGCACCGCAAGTTCGTTACCAGTCTCTCGTACTTTAGAGAAGATTATTAAGTGAGATTTGGGGTTCGGCGTGCATATTTAGGAGGAATTAATCATAATCAGATAAGGTACCGTTCATTTTTTTACGGGCATGTGGGGCTGGTGGAATTTTAAAATGAAAAAATGAACGTAAAATGAACGGCCCCTAATTTCCTATTTTCAAAAAACAGGATACAATTCGTTCATCGCTGATCTGGTCAATGATGAAGCAAATGCTGACAGACGATCGAAGTGAAGAAGTGCGAGAAGCAATTACAAAGAGTCTGGGACTAGTCCTAGCCGATATGAAAACCCCGGACAAATACGAACAGGTAGGCCTGGACACTAAAATGAAGAGCGACCAGAGAGAATCTACATAGCACTCAGTTGATGAAGCGTGTTCATAATATATATTGTATACTATTGTCGTTCTTATTGTATTGTTATGAATACATTACATCAACTGCTTGCTACGTAGGGTCTCCCGAACTAGTCGCTTTCAAGTTTTTCTAAATATCCAAACCTGTATGAAAAGATTGGACATGGAAAGGACGAAATATAAATTTGTTTTTATTAAGAAATTGCTCTTATGAAGTGCTGCGTTGCATTGCAGTTGTCATTTGTTCGATGCTTATTCTTCGATTGCACGTTACGTCATAGCGGCCGTGTTTGGGCCATTTAACAAAATAATTCTCATTAGCATCCATTCGTTAACGACTCCACAATGGCCGTCATGTTTTTTGTCTTTTGACTCTCTTGGGAATGCTTGCAGCCAATCAATACCAATCATCATCACATGAAAGTGGAGTTCCTTGTTGTTTTCTCCTGTGCTTCGAGGGTTTTTTTTTTCCTTTTTTTTTTTTTTTTTGTTGGTTTTGCTTTGTTTTTTCTCACTCTCTTCGAAAAAAATCATCTACTACATCGATCTTGGAATGAAATGAAACCAAAGGTTTGTAATCATCGTAACCAATTACATGCTTACATCTGAAGTCGTACCTTATCTTTTCTAGTAACGATAAGTTATATAGACCCCTTGCATGTGACGTCAAAGCAGCTCAATTTGGGGACAAAACAAAAGAATTTCAATCTCCTGAGAATGGGGAACCTAATGTTATGTCCTCGAAATTGAGCTGCATTCCGACGTACTGTAAGGGGTTTATAAGACTTTTGATATATTATATTATTTCCCCCAGGCGCATGAGTTGTTTTTGTTGACACTTGAAGATACAGCAGAAAAAGTCTGTCAAGCAGCACAGAATGTTCTCCTACCGTCGTTAGCTGACTGGGCAATGGATTTAGACAAGTTGGAATCGCATCTAGCGACTTCAATCATGAATAGGATTGAATCAGCACTAGACGTAAGTATTATATATACGCGTCTGCTTGAGACCAAAATGAATTCACCTTAATGAGTTAAATATTCAAGTAGTTTCCGTGTCATCAATTCAAGGCATTTTGACATTAGAGGTGATGACCAATCACAGCAGGAGATGCCGTCACGGCCACGGCGCGGCACTATTGTTGCTAATTTTCTTTTAGACATCCATACAAAATCTGCTCTACATTTTTGTTTCTGTTACTTCAGTCGACTTCTGTCTAACAAATTTAGTATTTTTTTCAATATTTGATTACATATAAATATAAATATAAAAATACAAATGCAACCGCAGACAACTACAATTTGTCAGGGTTCTAGATATGGGAAGCTGTCTAATATCTAATAATATAAAATCAATTAAAGGACTTTGCTAATCTACTGGAGACGTCCCTGACTCCTGACAATGAAGACGAGGTCCATAGGGCATTACACACGATAGGAACACGGATATGTCGGTTCATGGATGTTTTCACGTCGATAATACCCGCACTGTTTGCCAATGTTTTACGAAAAGGTGAGTCCATTGATGTTATGTATTTTACTCACTCATCTCGCTTGTGATTGGCCGAGAACGTTTGGCCATTCCCTGATTACAACTTTATTATCAAATTTACTACAGTGGTTTAGATATACGGTTTACTTCGCTTTCTTTGTGGCAGAAGAGAGTATTTTTAATGCTTAGCGCCATCCGATTGTTGTTTGTAAGTTAAACATATTATTCGTGTTTTATTCATTACATTTCTGTTAAATCACTACTAAAAATAAGTGTCTTTGCTTATCTCTCTCTAGCCAATTTTGCAAAGAAGTTAGAAGATGTCCAGAAATACGATGTTGAAGGTAAACTAGTATAAACTTTTACTGCTAGTGTTTGTGTCACATGAAAGACCCTGGAGGAGCCTCGAAAGTGTGTGGTATTTTTGGAGGGTTGGGTGAAGTAGGGCTTAGGGTAAAAGCCATAAAGTTGTTAAGTGTGACGTCATTCGCAAGAAGAAAAAAAAAATACAGGACGGAAACGAAAAGCATTTCTATGAAGATTTTAGTTACATTTTCTTCATGACAGGATTGGTTGTCCTTACTTCAAATTTTTCATAGGGAGTTTAGATAATTGAGAACATGTGTCTAGATTAAAGCGGGATTTGTGAGCAACAGGACCGTTCTTAACTTAAAAGCTCTACGATTGACTCGTATGGACCTTTATCACACGGCCGCCATGTTTTTTTCCATGTTCATTAGAATAAAACCTTGGTTTAACCCGTATAAATTTATTCGTGAGCACTTGAAATCGAGAATACGCATGTAGGAATCTATTGTTCAAACCAACATGGCTGCCGTGTCAAAAGGGCCATTTTAGATCAACTTAGGCTGAGATAAAAAGTGGAGAGACCTTTTAACTCTCAGCATATCTCCTTCTTTCTTCACTTTTTGCAGTCGAAAACGAACGCTTTCTACCGTCCACCTCCCCTCTGACAAATGTGGCTGTAATCGTCGGCAGTGATCAGCTATTGGCTTTTCTTGTGCGTCGATTTGATAAGCTCGTGGCATCTGAGAATTTCAAATCTTGGGATGCGTTACTATGGATACAATCTAAGTGGTAATGAGCTCCTTTAATTGTGTATGTTGGTATCTTGGATATGGTTTTAAGACTTCCTTTTTGTAATTCATTATCATCACAACCATTTTTTTTTTTTATTTTCGTTATCACCTATCTTCATCGCCACCATCTTTGTCGCAGTCGTTATTTAACAATTATTCGCCGAAGTCGAAGTAATTATTGGTGAATACTTACGCAGCCACGAGTCTTCGAGCGACAACGTAATTATTCACCGTAATCACTGAGCCTGAAGTGAATTGTAATTGTTTTAGTATAATTTTAGACTTGCATATCATAGACGAAATTCAGGATAAAAAAACGTTTTAGTATTACTTCCACTCTGTCAAACTTTGGAAACACTCATAATCACCGCTTGAGCAGTGATTATCATCTCAGAATCACTGGTCGCTCGACCAATCGCAGTGCATGGAAGAAACTCTATATTCAAGTCTAAAATTATGCTGATGATCATTATATGACCTCTGCCATTCTTATACCAAATCTCAGTATTCAAGTCGCTCATTTATTCGTTTTCAGTTTACCTAAACTTTGTGAAATCGCTGGTAAGTTCTTCTTCCATTCGACGATTATCTTACTTATTTATTTTTATTTTCCATTTTATTTCTAAGTAAATCGACATTTTTGCACCATTTTGGAATGGAACTATAAAGATTAATGTTCATGTTCTGAATGTTGCTTTACTAGGACGAGTTCACAGTTCATTAGTCGATTGTCTACGTAAATTAATGCTGTTGTTCCGTACTTTGTGCATCACATTTGGTCTTCCTTTTTCACATAATAGAGTAAGTAATTATCAATCTACTGGGTCATTCTTAATTACACTATTTTGGGAACCTAGCGGCTCCACGATTGAACTTGCGCGCAACATACCGATACTCAAATCAACTAAAACAACCGGAAAATGTGGAGAAACGTTTGTGACGCCCATTTCGGTATAAAACTCATGACTCGTTTTTTTTCATTTTAAATGCCCCAGCCCCACCTCCAATACCGTCCCTTTGGTGCTTCACTGGGATCTTCACTGGGTTTTTGTTATTCCTGCTGCTGTTATTGTTATTTTTGTTATTGCTGCTGGACCTCTGGCTATTATTGTTTTTATTGCTGTCACTGTCGTGGCTGTTGCCTTTATTGCTGTTGCTGTTATGCCTGTTGCCTTTATTGCTGTTGCTGTTGTACCTGTTGCCTTTATTGCTGTTGCTGTTGTGTCTGTTGCCTTTATTGCTGTTGCTGTTGTGCCTGTTGCCTTTATTGCTGTTGCTGTTGCTGTTGTGCCTGTTGCCTTTATGGCTGTTGCTGTCCGGTTGTGGCTGTTGCCTTTATTGCTGTTGCTGTTGCTGTTGTGTCTGTTGCCTTTATTGCTGTTGCTGTTGCTGTTGTGCCTGTTGCCTTTATTGCTGTTGCTGTCCGATTGTGGTTGTTGCTGTTGATGTTGTGCCTGTTGCCTTTATGGCTGTTGCTGTCCGGTTGTGGTTGTTGCTGTTGATGTTGTGCCTGTTGCCTTTATGGCTGTGCTGTCCGGTTGTGGCTGTTGCTGTTGTGCCTGTTGCCTTTATGGCTGTTGCTGTCCGGTTGTGGCTGTTGCTGTTGCTGTTGTGCCTGTTGCCTTTATGGCTGTTGCTGTCCGGTTGTGGCTGTTGCTGTTGATGTTGTGCCTGTTGCCTTTATGGCTGTGCTGTCCGGTTGTGTCTGTTGCTGTTGTGCCTGTTGCCTTTATGGCTGTTGCTGTCCGGTTGTGGCTGTTGCTGTTGCTGTTGTGGCTGTTGCTGTTGCCTTTATTGCTGTTGCTGTTGTGGCTCTTGCCTTAATGTTTTATTTTTTGCTATTTTTGTTGATGTTGCTTATGCTGCTGCTTGTGCTGCAGCTGTCACAGGTTATCGTATAATATTGAGAGGAAAATTAGTCAATTTGAAACAAGAGACCATTTTCCTTGTTTCAGATTAAACCATGCTGCATTGACCGCTTAGATAATATCAATGCTTCCAAAGGTAAGTAAGTAATCGAACAGTTAGCTTATTTAATAATCTTCTTTTTATTTTTTTATCTTGAAATTAACGTTACAACCCTTTTACAGAACAACAAGACGAATCAAAGCGTGACAGCATGTTGTCTAGTGCATGTATTCCAGTGCTGGTCGTTGGAGTACTTGCCCCCTTCGAAGAGGTAAATTCTAACTCTCCTGCACGTGTATGGTTGAAAAAAACGTTTCACATACTAAACACCTATTTCAAATAAAATGTTGTCATCGCCAAAGGCGATAAGCAATAGGCGAAAAGCGACAGGAGATAGGTCATTTAGAGATCCAAGAATAGCTGGAATCACTTGTGTTTCTGCTTCTTATTCTTGTCAAGAACATGGACCTTAGTGTTGAAGACGAATTTAATGTTCTCTGTATTCAACGAAACCATTTCCATGTCGGAATGACCTATCGCCTATTGCCTTTGGCGATGACAACATTTTTAAAAATAGGTGTATACAGCCCTGGGTATTGTTGTTCATAACATTTCTTATATATTTCACCTACCTTGCAGGAGGATAATAAGAAACAGTTGGCTGTAATTTTACGTGAATCCATTGTCGCACTTGCCCTGAATTCTCTTCCATTACACGGTCCATTAGTAATTTACCAGGAGCTCAGGTAAGAAGCAAAAGTGAATTTATATTTGTCACTTCCAGATCTTCAATCTTGGACAAAAATGCTGAGGTATTTCTAGTTTTTCATGTAAAACCTTTTTGAAAAATGTGTGGGCTAGAAGACATTATTGGCAACAGCCTTGGAAGTAACAATCAGAAGGCGCCGCCTTTGGAAATATAACCCTCGGCCCTCTTGTATTTGCTGCAATTTATTGTCAGTGCTTCTAAGAAAATCTTTGAGAGAAGAAATGAAAGTGCCTGTTGCTCTCTTATTATTTGCTCCAGTGCTCACTCGACGTATCATCAACTGTTAATTTCTGTCCTATGGGAAATAGTAGTATATCAAGACCCCGTCATACGATGCTCGGCTGGAGAGCTTTTTATGGTGAGTAGGACAGTGTCTTTTCTTTTTTGAGGGGAGGGGTGGATGGTAGAGTAAGGGACTGTACAACAAGACCATGTTATACGATGCTCGGCTGGAGAGCTTTTTACTGTGAGTAGGACAGTCTCTTTTCTTTTTTTGACGGGAGGGGTGGATGGTAGAGTAAGGGACAGTATATCAAGACCCCGTCATACGATGCTCGGCTGGAGAGCTTTTTATGGTTAGTAGGACAGAATCTCTTTTGACGGGAGGGGTGGATGGTAGAGTAAGGGACTGTATAACAAGGCCTCGTCTTACGATTCTCCGCTGGGAAGCTTTTTTATGGTTAGTAGGACAGAGTCTCTTTTTTGAAGGGAGGGGTGGATGGTAGAGTAAGGGACAGTATATTAAGACCCCGTCATACGATGTTCGGCTGGAGAGCTTTTTATAGTAAGTAAGGTAGGGATGACAGTAGTATATCAGGTCCTCCTGCTCTGATGCTCCACCGAAGAGTTTATGTCATATTCATTATATAATATTCATATAGTATTGCCATGGTAACCGCATTAACATATTTTTTTCCAGGTTCTTATTAAAGGTGTTGATGTAGACACCATAAGCAGACATGTTATACCAGCTCTGGTTACGTTAGCTTCTGACTCACATATGTAAGTTTTCAAACGTTAAGATGACCAGTTAAGAATTTGTAATATTAATATAATAATTATTTCATTGCAGGTCAGTTCGAACAGCATCGATCCCTGCCTTCGGTTCTATCCTAGAGAGCGTTACCGATAAAGTCGTATGTATCATGTTAGTGCAGTCTTCGTATGACTGTGAAAAGCTCAGTGCCGTAAGCGTGACGTGCCGTGACCGTGATACTTTCTAGAACTTTAATTGGCTGATCTTTTTCACGCGGAATATGATTGGTCTAAAAGTGCCGTGATCTTGGCGTGACCGTGTCCGCGCCGTGTTTATGCCTTGTTTAGGGTATTTGATTGGATGGAGAGTAAATTCTCGTGCAATGTGATTTGTCTGGCGTATCCCTTGCTCTGTCACGACCGTGTTCGTGCCGTGAACTTTTCACAGTCATACGAAAACTGCACTATGGTTATTATGTTATTATTAAACTGATACTTCATGTTTCTCGTAAAAAAGACAGAAATAATGTCTTAAAACAAAAATGTTCAGGAACTGAACTAATAAGCGCTCGCTCGGAATGCACCGATCCCACATTTATTGTTCTACCTTCCTAATTACTGTTGCTACGTCGGACAAGCTAATATATTTTTTCTAAATACAGCATGAAACTGACTACGATAGCTGAAAATTGATAACTATTTTTAAAATTTATGAATTCGAGTTTGTTGGTCGGACATTCTATATTCTGTATTGGAAAAAGTACCCATTTTTTGCATTGGTGGAAACTCGAGCATATAGCCGGGATCGGTCTATTAATTGCATTTTGCCGCGGCACGGCACGGAGCATCCATATCGTTTCATATGAAAAAAATAGTGCAAAATTGTCAAGAAAATCAATAAAAAGATTGCACTTGGAAAACACGATTGAAACTAAAAAGAAAAACGAAAAATCATTAAAAAACAGACCTAATATTGCTTGTCTATAATAATAGATACTCGATAAGGTTTATATGCAGTTCAAGTCATTCATAGAAGACCCACAGTACAGAAATCAACACGATCTGCAACGAACCATGATTAAGACGTTTGGTAAAGTTGGACCTCATGCAGAGCCGCTTTTTAGAGATAAAGGTAAGTTAGTAGATCTAGACGAATAGAATAGAATAGACCCCTTGCATTGATTTCCTAGAGGAATTGTTCTGGGGAACAAAACAATAGGCCGTTTCAATTTCTTATCCAAAAAAAAAATGTTTTATCCCCCAGAACAATTCCTCTCTGGACTCGGTGCAAGGGTCTATGAGGATTGTAGTAGATATGTGAAAATTACCTTAACAAAGCAACAAAAAATAATTTTAAAAACTACAAAAGATAAAAATAATATAACTACGCAAAGTGGTTCTGGAAGTGTATGAAATAAAAGGTCACCGTGCTCGTTGAGGTTTATAGATCTGTCAAACATCAAATGCCTTCTTTTGTCGTTACAGTTATTCTTCCAAGATTAACGGCTATGGCTTCCATCAACAATGACTGTGAAAATGAAATGCTGCGTCGAGAGATCGCACTGGAACTCCTTGAGGCTTACGCATCTCTTACATGTTGTTGTATCCTTGAAATCCATCCGATGCTTCTACCCGAGTTTTCTCTGGCATCTTTTAAATAACAGAGTCATTGACAAAAGAACAATGGACTACTTCAACGATACGGCGGCCATCTTTAATCGCAAGGCATTATGGGGCGTCTAGGGGGCAAACCAAGCTTTATTACATCAATGACGTCGATAAATAAATTAAGACGGGACATCGTTCACCTTTACCTTTAAAAGAATGCTTTTTTGCCCCCTGGCAAGATGGCCACCGTATCGATGAAGAAGTAGCTCGTTGAAATTAAATTATTTTATTTTTTTATTTGTGCGATCTCCACAACGTCCAAATATAAGGGATTTGCTTCGTTCAAAAGTTTTTCCCCGAAAAGTCTGAACTCTCATGCACGGAAGTCAAAATAAGCCAAAAGTGTGCCGCTTTTGACTTGAATTCTTTTATTATTATTATTATTATTATTGCGCTGTAGGTTACACGCTGCAATGCTCCATGCAATAGCATGTAACCTAAAGCGCATTTTTTTTTCTCTGTGCAACAGCGTGTAACTTAAAGCGCGATTCTTTGAAATGTAGAATTCGTTTCTACTTTTTTCAACGATTGCGTCACCTTCGTTGAAACGTGTGAACACTCTTGCAACTTGCGTCGCAACGCCGTTTCGAGGCAAGTTGCAGAGAAAATTTCTTCGTTTAGTCACGCCTTTCTAATACACCTCATTTTGAGTGTAAAAATATTAATTATCTTGTTAATAATTCTTTGACCTAACGTAAAGTTATCCCCATTGAAATTTTTAACGATCACATTATGCCTGGACTACGCTTAGTCCAAGATGATGTTTTGGAACTAGCTCCTGAATATGAAGTAAGTTGCACAAGATGTAAAAATGTCAAAGTATTTAGGCACAAAAATCCAAGGGAGAGGAGAAGAGAAGAGTGCAGAGAAAAGAGCTAAGCAGGGCAGGGCAGGGCAGATTTGAGCAGGGCAGAACAAGGCAGAGTAGGGGAACAGGGCAGGGAAGGGCGGAGTAGAGTAGGGAACAGCAGAGCAGAGCAGGGCTAAACAGGGTAGGGCAGATCAGAACAGGGCAGGGCAGATTTGAGTAGGGCAGAACAAGGCAGAGTAGGGGAACAGGGCAGGGAAGGGCGGAGTAGAGTAGGGAACAGCAGAGCAGAGCAGGGCTAAACAGGTCAGGACAGGAGAGGGCAGAGCTGGGGTAGAGAAAGGGAGGGAAGTTGGTAAATTATAAGAAAATATGGGTTTATTTAAATGTCTTGCCAGGGATATGTAATGAGACCTGTTCCATTTTTTGCCTCTTCAAGGAAACTGTAAATTTACTTCTTCAAGAATGCGAAACAAAACTAGAGGAAAAAACCTATGCACAGTAAGTTTAGTGGATTGAATTATCACTAATATCCATGCTATTCCAACTCACATTCAAAATTGCTCAGCTTCACTTGCTCCCCCTGACCCTCCTGCTCCCATTGTTTTCTCTGCCCTCCACCCCCCCCCCCCCCACACCCCACCCCACCCCACCCCACTCCAGTCTTCCTTATTTTCTTACTTCTATTCCTATTTCCTGTAGTCCTGATTTTCTTGTTTCTTTAGCCTCTAATACTACCTATAATTTTTTTTGCCAGACCATCACCAATTCTGTTATTTTTCCCTCATTTTAATCAACTTCTAAATTTCGATTCGATCATGGAACGAGGACCACAGTGTTGTTAGACTAAGTGTTGTCAAAGTGCTTCCCTCCTAAAACAAACGCTGTTTATTTTCATTTGTTGTTTTTGTTTGTTTAGGTTCGTTTGTGTTGTTTGGTTGTTTTTTGTTTGTTTGTCTGTTCGTTTTATTGTTTGTTTGTTCGTTTGTTTGTTCGTTTATTTGTTTGTTTGTTTATTAGTTTGCTTGTTTGTTTGTTTGTTTTTTGTTTGTTTGTCTGTTCGTTTTATTGTTTGTTTGTTCGTTTGTTTGTTTGTTTGTTTGTTTGCTTATTAGTTGCTTGTTTGTTTGTTTGTCTGTTTGTTTTATTGTTTGTTTGTTCGTTTGTTTGTTCGTTTGTTTGTTTGTTTATTAGTTTGCTTGTTTGTTTGTTTGTTTTTTGTTTGTTTGTCTGTTCGTTTTATTGTTCGTTTGTTTGTTTGTTTATTAGTTTGCTTGTTTGTTTGTTTGTTTTTTGTTTGTTTGTCTGTTCGTTTTATTGTTCGTTTGTTTGTTTGTTTGTTTATTAGTTTGCTTGTTTGTTTGTTTGTTTTTTGTTTGTTTGTCTGTTCGTTTTATTGTTTGTTTGTTTGTTTGCTTTGTATTTTAAAATCCATGGTTAATTGTATTGGTTCTTTCATTAGTATGCCATCAGCAGGGCACTCCAACATTGGACGTGACTTAAAGAATACCTTCATGAGCGGATTCAACAAACTAATGGATGCTTCGCCCAGACCGAAAATGTCTGATATTTTTAAACGAAAAGAGAGAACAGACTCAATGAAATCCATGTAAATCTTAATCAACCTATCCAAGGGCGCCAGGACAGACGGATTGGGTTTTAAATATGTGTGATTGTTTCAGTTACTCGTAGATTTCTAATTGAATTGATATATGTTTGTTTCTAAATGGATACTAAATAGCGTTCACTTATCTTTATGAATAAACGTCCTTACCAACCAACAGTCTTTCTGGTTTGAATCAGCTTTACGATATGAATATTTTTACCACAATTGTAAATTTTCTCGCTCGCTGATTGGTTAAAAAACGTCGTAAATAAGAGGCCATACCAACAAAGATTTGCAAAGATCATGCAAGATTTCGTGCAGTCTATTTCCTAGAGTTTTGTGAGTTTTGTAGTAAATTTAACAAATTTACGATGGTTTAGCAGTAGTAACAAATGTCCATGCATAGGGTCACGATAATTTATTCATGAATTAGATATTCATATATTCCTGTTGTCATGGCAAATCACCGGAAACGGAAACGATTGGGGTGATGGATCGCCCAATGGGATGCGGGAACGGGAGACGACGCGGGTGACGTAAGTGGGGGATTGGATTTTTTCTTTTTTTATTTTCTTTGAAAAAGTATAAGGTCTCGCGAGCGGGGTTTGAACCAGCAACCTTCGGAACTATGGTCCGACGCTCTACACGTTGAGCTACCCCGAGCACTTACTTTAGAGAGGTGTTTAAAAAGGTAGTCAAGACTTTGGTTTGAGGTTAACGGTTTTTAATAGGTGGGATAGGTATGACATTTACAAGTACAGGTGTCACAGGAACAAACGCAGGTGTGACCATTGGAGGTCATCCATCGTTCGCGACTTTCTTTGATGTATTGCTTGCGTTGTTCCCTACGCTCTTCTACTTTGCGCTTTTCTTCTTTTTGCTCGTACGTGCGGAGGGCATCTTTGGAAACCTTGATCTTCCATTGGGCGTAAGCTTCAATGAGGCTGGAATCCCCAGAGTGGATGTGAGGCCCTTGGGGGGGATTGACCATGGCAAAGGTATAGGTGTTCCAAGCAGGAAGGAAGCCTATGCGGCGTAGGATGCCATGATTGGTGACGAGGACTTTGCCAATGCCTCGAGCAATGTCGTTGGCTATTTCCTTGGGAGTATCAGGGCTGTGGATGAGGTAGCGCTTGTGGGTTTCAGGATGGGTGAACCACTTGGCGTTTTCTTCTTCTTCAAGGGTGGGCCTGGGACCTGCTTTGTTGTGGGTGTTTCCACAAACTCGAATGAGGCTGGCTGTGACTTGGTCGTCGATGGTGGGGGTAGGCTTGGCTTCTTTGGAGGCCTTAACTTGAGCCTTGAATTGAGTGTAAGCTTGGATGAGGCTAGCTGATGATTGTGCCTAAGAAAGTAAGAAAATGAAAAAAGTGAAAAAAGAAAAGCTCCCTCGCGAGGAGTCGAACCTCGATCCCCAGCCAGCTCTGGCCGGTATCATACCATTAGACCACAAGGGCTGCTATGGAATGGAGAAGTAAAGTTAAGGTAGTTTAGGGTAGGGAGCCGGAAGTAATTAGCATATAAGCTTTTTCTTGTGAAAAAAAGTTATGGCGTTGGGGAGGCTCGAACCGCAGTGAGCGCCGCGTTGTTACTTACCTGACTAGTGCCGCAGGTTGAGCTACCCAGGACGCGCATGCAAGTGAGAGGAGAAAGAACTCGAGTCATAGGTGTGTCGAAAGGTTTTTATTGACCAATAAAAAAGCAGTACATAAATTTAACAAACAAAATGTTTTTAATTAGATAAGTCGTGTCGTCGGACGCGTTTGCCATTGCGAAGAGTTTGGAAAGGTGTGGTACAGTTTCTGCATTGGGGGAACCATCCAGGAAGGTAGGCGAAACATGCATCACAGCGTTTGTAGCGAAGGACGTAGCGAGCTAAGCCAGGGAGAGGACTGAGGTCGAGCGAGGTAAGGTAGCGACGCATGTGGGACTGGTAGTCGAGGGAGAACTTGACGTGGTTGAGAGGAGTGTGAGGCGGATGGATTCGTTGATGAAGCTTGACGAGGTGGAGTCGTTGTTTGTGGAGGAGGATGACGTGGAAGGTGTTGGTTTGGAATTCTTGGATGCACAAGCGACTTGCCCATTGGACGGCGGCGGCGTCCCGGGTGTGACGAATGAACGTTTTAAATAAGGTGTCTAAGCGAGTGACGCAGATTTGGTGTGGAGGGCCAGGGAGGGAGGAACAAGGACACGGCATGGGATAGTGATGACGGTGTTGATCCATGTAGCGCACGAGGCAGAGGGAATGACAGGCTTGGACGGGGACGTGGCGAGGTGCCGGAGGCATGTACGCTCGAAGAGCGAATTGGCGGCAGTTGAAGATGTGGTATTGACCCGTGTAGTCGATGGTTCCTTCTTGACCCGAATAAGGGATGGGCTTGCGGCAGAGCAGGCACGGCGGAGGCTTGATGGTGTTGTGGAAATTGACGTGAGCGATGGGTCGGATGTGGATGAGGTCGTGAACGTGACGCAAAAAGAGGAGCATGATGCGGGCCATGGTGGGTTGAGCCATTTCCCAGACGGGGTCACCGCTGTACACTTGAGAGAAGTGTCCTTCGAGGTAGTTGACGAACAAGGAACCAGGCCATTGAGGCAGGGCGTGAGGGGCACGGCAGTAAGGGCAGGTGTAATTGAAGCCCGTGCTGAGGATCCATTGCATGAGGCACTCGGTGTGTATGGGTTGGTCACAGCAGGAGGTCGTGTTGGTGTCGGAGTAAAGCGTTTCGGTCGGGAGGTGTCGTTGAAGCGGATGATCGGGAAGAGACGAGTAACAAACGCAGCACTGTTAAGGAGCAAAGAAAAGCAGTCAGGACAGTAAGGAGGAGCGTCGGTCTGTAGCGAGCATGCGGTCAGGACGTGCACAAGCCACAAGGGCAGTTGGCGTCGGTGTGGTCGTTTCTGTTTCGGAGTCGGTCCCTGAGGGCGATGAATAATTTGAAGTCGGGGCATTGGTCCAAGGCGTCGGCCACGAGTTGAACTGTAGTGGCCTGTGAATGGGAAAGGTGAGGCATTAAGAATCGCACCAACCACAAGGACAGGGGCTGGAGTCTTTCTTCTTGTTGAAGATGGATAAGAAGTTGAGGAACAATTGGAAGGTGGGACATGCATCCAGGGCGTCGGTTACTTCGGTGATGAGGTGTGGGGGAGTGCGTTTGTGAGAGGTGTCCACTTCGGAGTGCTTGGCCAATTCGGTGCATTGGAGACAGTCAGGATCCTGAGCCTGTTGACACGTGCATATCAGATGAGAGGGGTCGTACACCCCGTGGGGGCGTGTAGTAGAGGCCTTCTAATGAGGGAAAAGGACAACGTGGAAATGCTTTTAGAAAGGAGGCTTTGGTAGCGCGTAATGTTTTTTTGGTGCTGACCCCCATGATGTAGATGCTGGGATCTTCCCGGTGCAAGTAGGGGGCCACGTAGACGTAGACGGACGTGTGGGCATTGAAGTGCGATAGGGGAAGGTCGCGATTGAGGCCATCGACTAAGGGCAGGTAAGTAAAAATGATGTTGCTGTCGTCCTGGTACGTTCTCCACATGGCCGAAGCGAATAAGTAGTGGTTGATGGTGGCCGAGGTGGAAAGTTTGAACGCGGATGAATCCTGAGGGTGGATATTCGCGGGCCTCGTGGGCGATGAGTAGGTAGCGTAGGGGCGTGTAAGGAGTTTGCGTGAACTGGAAGTTGTGGAGACGCGTATAGGTAGAATTGAGGACGATGGGACCATAGGCATTGGGGGTACGGTGGTGGCAGCTGTAATCTTGGGCATCTTCGAGAGCGATGGTGGTGGAGGGGATGATGGTAAAGGGGTGCGCTTGGTGGTCGATGTCGTCCTGTGAAGGGGTGTCGTTGGCTTGGTAATCGTCGTCGTCGTCGGAGTCGAGAGGCAAGAGTTCCAGGGTGGTGAGGAAGGGCGGATAGGTGTTGATGGGTCGGGACCTGCACATGGGACACTGAGTATTTTGACGAGTACGCCATTGGTTGAGACAGTCGTAGTGAAAGTGGTGTTTGCAACAAAGGGTCATGACGGTGTTGGGACAGTTGAGGGGTACGTTGGATAGGCAAATGGCGCAGGTGACGGTGGTGGTGGCGGCAGCGGCCTGAAGAAAACACAAAGTGAAGTTCACAAGGTAAAGGCAAGGGTATCGAGCCAGAACATGCCGGTGACAAAGTCCCCTCCTTCGAGTTCAATGAATCTTTCGATGTCGACGCCGGCGACTCTGAGTTTGTTTTGGAGGCATCGTTTATAGCATTGCAGTTGGTGAAGGAGAGGGTGGGTATCGCTGCTGAGGCGGGTATGAAGTAACCAGAGTTTTTTGTCGTAGAGGAGGTCGTGAAGGTTGTCAAGCAGTTGGGTAAGTACTAGGGTTCTTCCAATGTGTTTGCGTAGGACGTTTGTGGCGGTGGTAGCGATTGCGGTCTGAAAGAATAGAGGTCCTTTAGGTTGTGTCTGGAGGAGCGAGGCCTATCTTAAGGATGCTGCAGGAATGAAGTTGCTTTTGAAGGATTTCGTGGATGCCTTTCAAGTCGCCTCGAAAGAGTTTCCACTTTTTTTCGAATGCGGTGACTAGTCGTTCTTGGCGACGGAAGAAGAGGTAGAAGTCGCGGATGTCTTGTTTGTTTTGTTTGTAGCCGTTAGAGATGAAGTTGATGACGCGACGAAGCGCTTCCTAGGGGTGGGCAAGAGCATGTGATACATTGGAGCATAGGTATGGTAAGGTTTTCTGTAGGTTTCGTCATAGTACTGTTCGTAGCACGAACGGGGCAAGCGAAACATGACGTAGTTGTGAATGACGTAGTTGTAATCGTCTCGGTCGGCCACCCCGTCGGGGAATTGTTCGGGCGTGATGTAATCAGGACCCACACATACGTTTTGGGTGCAATGAGGGCACATAATGCTAAAGTGGGTACGCTTCATTTCCAGGTAGTGCAGGATGCAGGCGCCATGAAGGGGATGATTGCAGCAGGGTGTCATGACGAAGGGTTCTGAAGTATTGCATTCGCAAGGCAAGATACAAATGGTACATACCAGGGTTTCGTCCTGACTGGTCTCGGCTTCAGGCTCATCATTCTGATTCTCTTCTTGTTCCACATCCTCCCGCTTACGTTTAGGAGCAGAAGGACCTGCTTCTCCTTCGGCATTGGATTCATTATCCGAATCATGATTGTTGATGTAGGCATTGCGGGCGTTAACCACCACGGGATCATCAGAATCATAGGGATCATCAATGTTGAATCGATTGAACTGAGGCATCGGTGCCGGGACGCCGGCCTCGGTAGGCAATGGTGGTGGTGGCGTTTCTGGAGGAGTAGGTGCGGTTTGATCTACTTGATCGCCTTCTGGATGGGGGATGACCATGCGGCGGTTGGATCTCTTGGGAGGCATGATGAAGGTTGGCGTTGGCTAAGTAAGTAACTAAGTACTAGGTATCTAGGCATACGACTTGGTGATTGGGTACGAAAATGGACTTGGATATATAGGGGTAGGGAGGGGAGGGAGGGGGGTCCCCCACCCCCCTAGGCGGGGTCTATATAGGGGGACCAGGATCTGTGATTTGTATAGGTTTTGTATAGTGAATCACCAGTAAAGCCAACGCAGTATACGAAGATACCAGTGTGGTAAGTACAATGAGGCGTTACGCGTGCGTGGCTTTAGGCATGAGCTTATGTTTTGCTTTTTTAAATACTGCAGTACTCATCAGTATGAAAATGACAAAAGAGATGTGATCGAAAGCAAAGAAATGAATAAGAGAATAAAGAATACCATTTATCAAGCCATGGATGCAGTGCGACAGATGATTATAGCAATCAAGACATGTTATCAAGCACGCAATACATTCTAGTTCGAAGAACATTTTTTAATGTTATGGAGTTGTTAAAGACTAGAGGCATTGAAGAGTTAGATAAATTTGATGTACTATTGCTTAAACAATATGTAACCGAATACGTGAATAAATACGGGTATGCCCGTTAAAAGCTTAACTGGGTCTTTTGTTTTTTTCCTTAAGGAAGGCTTTGCGAAGGCATTATCCAAACACTATAAGGAAGGCACGACTCCCGACCCTCAGTTTTTGCGAGACGCGAAGGAATACGTCAAGGCGGTACACGGCCTTAGCCAATACGCTAACGGGATGGATCGATGCTATTGAAAAGCATCAGGAGCGGAAGAGAAAGGCGGCGTTTGTGTTATTGCGCCGGGCCAGAGAACGGGCCCGAGTGAAGCAGGCATTGGTGGATTCAGAACGAGGGCGTACTAAAGTGTAATGTCATAGAGGAGTACGGTGTGGGGCAATCGTTTAGTGTTTTCCTCACCATGGCATCAGGCAGGAGCACGAGGAGCTCGTCTCTGATTAGGAGTTGTGTTCGCTCGGTGTTTGCAGTAAACGTGCCCATGAGGACGCGGGTTATTTCGTATCGGATCGAGACGAGGTCCAGCCATGGAACAGGCCGGTCGTCAACGTAGACCGTACGTGGGGCACGACGACGATGACGACGACGACGGCGACGAGGACTTGGACGAGGGAGGAGAAGAGGGAGAAGACGATGGGGGGTGCGATGGGTGGAAACGTTTATTGATCAAGTTATGGAACGCATTGCCGCGAGGGAAGGATTGACGGCTCGGGATCAAGTAGGCATGACCCTTTACGGTGGGGACTTGGAATACCCGGTGTCGTTGGCCATACGTCCGTACCACACGCCCCAATTTCAAAGGCTGATGTTGACCAACGCCATCGAAATGATTCAGCAGTCCAAGAGGGAATGGATGCTGGGTCGATCGTTGGACATTACGGTGACGGTGATCAAAGACGTGGAAGGGACGAGGGCGGGTGTGTACGACGACCATCATGACGCCCTGAACTGTTGCGAGATCGATTGGAAGGGGAGTTTTACGGAAGCCGCCGGCGGCGGTGGGATCGAAGGTGGCGGAACATGTGAGTCAGATCTTAGCGTGGCGAAGCGTAAGAACGAGAGACGAGGTGAGGCAAGAGTTGGAGGTGCAGCACGAATGGACGTGGGAAGAATATTGACGCGCTGGTGCGTTTGTGCACCCTACTACGAACATTTTGGTCCTTTGTCAAAAGGGAGGCCCGGGAGCGCATCACGAGGTCATCTGGAAAAGCGTGTACAGCAGCGAAACGGAGGGATGGGTGATAGTGGGCCTGGACCGAAGGAGACCCCGCGATGCTGGACGTCGTTGGCCTTGAAAAAAGAATATAAACCACGTGTTGTAGGGGAAGCCAGGTGCTTGCACGCATCGGTTGTGCGTGAGGTGGCGGTATTAGTTATCGTCCATCAGAGACGTCAGGCCTGAAATGTGAAGGAAAAAAGAAGCGCCTTAACCAAGTACCAATTGGGCACAGAAGAGGCGCCTGCACTACAAGG
This sequence comes from Actinia equina, assembly GCA_011057435.1. NCBI lineage: Eukaryota > Metazoa > Cnidaria > Anthozoa > Actiniaria > Actiniidae > Actinia > Actinia equina. The sequence continues at coordinate 1,821 of WHPX01000734.1, read as the reverse complement.
CCACGCTGAGGAATTCAGAGAAAGCGGACGTAAAGTCTCAGCGGTTTCTGACGATGAGGCTAGCGAGAATTACTGGGTAGGGCCTATGAGCGCGGGCGCTTGAGGGATGGGGTTGGGAGTGCCGGGCCGAAAAGGTAGGGCGCAGAGTCTTTGGTGCAGGATGGCTGTTAAGCGGGCGAGATGGGCAATTGGAGGACCCGCTGTGAACTCGAGCATCGTGGGTTGGACGGGACGTCAAGTCGGTGGTGTTGCGAGCCTTAACGAGGGCTATGCTCCAGATCGGAACGCTCAGTAACTCGGATTCGATCGTTGTTCGTGTACGCCGAGAAGAAAATAAGCGTAGGGGTACGTGGTTAGCCTCGTTGGGAGCAGCACAGTGGAAAATGCACAACGTGCACATTGACCCCCATGTTCAGCTTTACATTGGATGCGGACAGAGCAACTTCTACCCATTGATCTGCCAGTTCCATAGGCGGGTGTGGTTTGTGGACGGGTGTACTCTGCTACCGCAATCAATATACAGGGTGACAGCACATAAAGGACCACAGCAAGTGCGTACTTCATAATACTATCCTCGTGTCGTCTGCGGCGATATGGGTAAATTCAGCGGTAACGACGTCACGTACAGTAAAATATTCTAAACGTACGCATCACGTGGCGACTGGCATGTCACGTTGGGGTTTTTGTCGCGGATCTTTTGTTACCGGCGTTCGCACCCTGATGCGTACGGTTTCTCGCAGGGGTGACATCGTTGGCCTATACCACGTCGGTGCGCAATGACGGTTACTTGTGTCGGGAGTGCAAGACCACCAGTGGATCGAGCATGCGCTACGTAACCGAAGACTCATACGGTGCACTACGTTACATGGTCGACCGATCACGTCCTGGCTCACGAATACGTAAGGCTTGGTCTGCCGGGAGAAGAAAGTAAAGCGAGAGACCACTTTGGTTCTACGTAAGGAGTGAGGTGGCACGATCCTACGGAAGTGGGGGGGTGGAATGCACGACCGCACACAGCAAGAACGAAAACGTAAGTTCTTCGAGGGCGTGTGTTGGACCTTGGAGGCTTCGGTGGGGGGCCTGGTAGGACGGCCATCGTGCTGAGTTGCATCAAAGTAGTAGTGCTGACTGACTGTGGCCTGAGGACCGAATTGCGTATCACCAATACCACGGGATAGATTAGCTCGTACGAGCGAAGGATTGCACGGGCACAGCTGTGCGCCGTCAACCGGATGGTGATCAGGCTCGTTTGACGCGTGCCTCTTCGCTTCATGCAGATTCGGTTGTGGGTTCCCCCAAGGCGCGACGTGGCATGCGCTATGTAGCACTGTCTTATTAGCTCGTCGCGACAACCTCTAAGGGGTACTGATTAGTACCGTGCCTATTCCTGGGGAGCTGCGCGTCAAGTCGAGGGCAATCAAGGCCGCAAGTGCGTGTACCAAGGGAGTCAAGGATCATTAACCATGACGCTGGAAGGGATCGTGTATTAAAAGATAGGTGTGCCTTTATTTCCGACACTTGGCTCTACCGCAAGTTCCCGGCCACCGTTGGAACCTTCGGGAGGGCGACTCAGGGTTCACTTCCTCGACCTTCATTTATTAACACGTTGAACAAATACGTGCAGTAAGCTGAAGGCCCTTACCCCCTCTCCGAGTATTACGGGGCGTGGACTACAATGGCGTGGCTCGCGAGAATCGTGAAATTCATATGAGTGGTGCCACGGAGCTAAGAAGGCAAGACTTCGTCTGAACAAGGAAATCGAGAAGTATGGCTCCCAATAAGAGGAACTCTGATGTGTTGATGGCCCGGCTGGTTAATGTC